>PVKH010008513.1:0-19441 GCA_004027955.1 Chaetophractus vellerosus | reverse complement strand
TTACCAGTCTAATCTCTCCATTGTCCTTCATATCTACCACTTCTGCACTCACAAACCTACTCATTCCTGCTGCTGAGATTTTCCTTAGGCAGAAAGCCTTCTCCTTTCCCCTACGTGATTCAGGTCTTCCCAACATGCCAGCCTTGCTCATCTCTATCCATGCCAGAAAGACATCCTTGAACAAATCCTGTATCTAAATACGCACTTAAGAGTCTCAACAACTTGATCAAGCACAGAGTACCACAATACATTTCCTTAATCTCTAACTAGTCTATAAGTAACTAGTTTACATGATTTTCCAATCATGTAAAATATTACTACCAAGATCTTTTCTTGTGTACTTTGTTATTCCATTGACCTTTTCCCAATTTCTTAGTGCCTTGCACCCTTAACATCTAACTTGTACATTTGTTTCTTCTCTCTGAAATCTGACCTTCTGGTGTCTCTGACTTTTATGCTTTTGCTCTCTGAACCTTAAATAGACCCTCATATATTTTCATTTCTCTGTGTTCAGGTTAATGTTGTTATGTTGGCCCAGAATTTTCACCCTCCAATCTGGCAAATTTTTACTTATCTTTTAAGGCTTCCTTTTCTTTCAACACTTCAATGATTCTTCCCTAGCCAGACAGAACTAAAGGTACCTTCCTTCCTGTTCTTATTACACTTTATTTATACCACTCATATAGAATTTATCACAGTGTATTATAGTTAGTAGACTTCTGCCAATTTTAAATAGGAAAGCATGGCAAATGTGCGAGTTGCAAAAAGTGGATCATTCAGACAAAATAGAACAAAACTTCTGATGCTGTGTTTCCATTATAAGCCCAGTAGCAAAGTGCCATTTCCTTGAAATACCATTTTCACAGTTCATAATATCACTTTAGGGGGAGGCAGGTGGAGGGGCTGGCCTCTGGACAGTTGTTATTTTGTGTGCATGTCATCTGTGTAGGTGTGTGCTGGCTTCCTTTCAAAAAAGCTGCATAGAAAGGAACTGGTAGAGAGGCAAGATATTCAAAATGTGTCCTTCTCTTTGAAGTCCATTACTGATCAGAGATAAAAAGACCTTTGAACTGACAGAGGGGAGCACGCCTGAAAGCATGATGCCTTAAGCAGGCCCATGTCGTTACAATTTCTTTTGAAAATGTTCTAGCTTCAAAATAACCTTGGAATATTCCATTTTAAAATGTCACCAATAGAAGCAGTGACAAATAAAAATTCCACATTCAGGAGGATCTTATCAATAACAGATTCCAGCTCCCTCCTCTGAGAACTATACTTACTTTTTACAGAGGATGAAGAAGTTAATTGCACATTTCAAAATCAAATTGAGTCATGGTGCTGCTATAAAAGTCTATGAGCTGAGTTTTTTAATCTTGAAATTGCCATTCTCCCACCTCCACACTAACACATAATAATAAGGATAATAGGTAGAGAGGAGAAAGCATATAGCATGAGACTATAATTCTGTTGAGAAGTTCCTGATCAGGAATTCAATGGTATATGAAAAGGTGCCCAACTAATTTCCCTTTGCACTTTAAAAAACTCATTTTCTAGTTTCTTATTCTAGTCCCCTTAAAAGATCAGAGAACTGAACTCTAAGTTTCCCTCAAGTTCCCACTTCAATGCATGACACTGATAAACCAACACGCACATTTTGGAAAAGATTTCCCATCTCAGCATGATGAATCTTTCCCCCACTTCAGCCAAAGTTCATTAAAATGGAAACCCAGGTCTTTTCCAAACAAGCATTCATACTGTGTGATTTGTCATGACTTGTCTATAATATTTCTTCAGCTCTAATCAAGTTATTCCCAGGCTAAAAAATCTTCAGTGATAAAGATGCATGCATAAGAAATGAGGCAGAGATCAAATCAGATAGGCTAGGAAAATAAGGAAAAGAGGAAGAATAGGATTTCTAGGAGAGGTGCGCTTTGCACTTGTTTTGGAAAATGAGTGTATGTTGTGTATCTGGAGAGGAGAATGTGATTCTAGATAGGAAGGATTGCATAAGCAAAGGCTCAGGGGTAGAAAGAAACCTATGACTAGCACAGTAGGTAGCCTACCAAACAGCCATTTTCCCCTTCCTTCTTCCAACTGGGCAGAACCTGCCTCCTGTTACAGAATCTAAAAATGCCAGCAATTCCCTCTCTCAATTGCCTTTGCAGCTAAGGCATGGACATTTAAGCCTATCCTGGCACATAAGGAAAAGTCTACTGAGGGATTCTGAGAAATGTTTCCTCTAACATTAAAAAAGAAGAAGGAGGAGAAGGAGAAAGAGGAGGAGGAGGAGGAGGAGGAACAACATACAGAGGGAAAATCCTGCCTAGGATACTGTCCTGAAAGGATGCAATCCCTAGAGCTGTGGTAGCCATCTTGTACTCATGAAGAAAATACAAGAAAATTATAGTAGCTGCCGAAGAGCCTTGATAATACTGAACCATTGAAGTAACCCTGCAACTGCCTTCCTTGGATTTCTTGTTATGTGAGAAAACCCAAATGGTTTAAGCCCAGTTTAGTTGGACTTATTACTTACTAGGTCCATTGAGAATGACCTAGCTAATGGAAGAGATTGTTGATGAGACTGAGTAAACCCAGGTTTTGAAAAAAGGCCTTTGAAGATTTTAGAGAAAGTGATGTAGGAATGTGGGGTGATAAAAGAGAAAGAAGAGTTAAAATCAAATTCTGGGTTTCTAGAGTGGGAATCCATGGAAATGGTAATACCTATAAGGAATGGAATATGGGTATGACTTTTTCATTTAGATGGGAGAATTTATTAGTTTTCTAAGCCCATCCCTCTGAGTTTACTTAGTAGTTTGGTGAGGGATCAGCCTGCTGTGAGGAGAGATTGTTCTCTAAAAACTGCTGAGAGTGGGTCTGGGGTAGCAATAGAAAGAAACCAGAAGAGAACCCTGTTGATGGGCAAAGTAGACATTAATACCTGCTGGTAAAGTAGGCATATCCATAGTTGAAATCAGACCTCAAAGCATGGAACCAGCCCTTGAAATATATCCATGTGAGCTGTTGTTATATGCCAGTTTTACAATTCAATCAAAGTCTTGTGAACTGTGAAAATCTTATATTTTTTTCAGTTTGCTAGAAAAGATTCTGGGAAAGATATTCTACTTCCTGATACTATAATGTTGTCTGACAGGAAAGCTCTGTGAGGATTTGATGCTTAAAGCTATTGTAGCCATTTTGTGATGCTGAGGGAAAGACCAAAGAATCACAGGAACGCACTGTAAAAAACAAATAAACTCCATTTGTTAAAACCCCTGTGAGAGTTTGTTACTTGTAGCTGAAAGCATTCCTACAAATGAATGAACATTTTGGAATCAATAAAACTTGGTCTCTAGCCATAAAAAGACCACCTAGATATAGGGTTGCCAGATTAAATACAGGCCTTCAGTTAAATCTGAATTTCAGATAAAAAACAAGAAACTTTTTAGTATAAGTATGCCTGTTCAATATTTGAGACACACTTATATTTTAAAATATTTGTTTATTTTAAATTCAAATTTAACTGGGTGCCCTGAATTTTTATTAGCTAAATCTAACAACTCTTCATGGATAGTAACACGCAGCTTTTAAGAGAAACAGAAAAGATACTTAAATACAAGAGAGAAGACTACAAACAAAACCACTCTCAGGATGAGATAACAATAATTTAAACTGTATAACCCTTTATAGTTTCCAGAGAACTATTTTCATAGACAATACTCATTCAGTAAACAGTTGACAACCTGGCAAAATAGAAAAAGTTTATTCCTGTCTTACAAGTTATTTGCCCAAGATCACACCACTGGTAAGTGCAGGAGTTGACACATGAACTTATCTCCTGATTTCTGCTTCAGTGCTGCTTGATTATGGCACTGAAAGGTTCTCAAACTTAACATGCACCAGAGTCATCTGGAGGACTTGTTAAAACAAACCATTGGGACTCACTCAGTAGTAGGTCTTGGGTAGGGCCTAAGAAATTGCATTTTTAACAAGTTCACAGGTGATGCTGATTCGGCTAGTGCTGGGACCACACATTTGGGAAACCACTGCTCTAAACAATACCAAGATAGCTCTTCCCTAGCAGGACAAAATGCAGAAACACGTTAAAAGGAATGTGTTGCCTTCTTCTCTGTTCTCCTTGAACACACTGGTTTCTAGTCATGGATGTAGATGGTGCCCAAACAAGCTGGAGGGTTTTACTGAAGTGTGGGAGGTAGAAGTGGAATTTTCAGGGGAAGGGGGATAGATGGTGTGGGATTGTGAGTGGGTGTGGGTGTGTGTGCAGTATTTCTGGAGGACAGACTTCAAGGAATTTAGGAGTCTCTACAAAATTGCTCAGGTACCTGAAAGTTAGAACTCCTGGTGACTTCATCTCTAAAATCACTTTTCTATCAGCTCATGAAATTTGATCTTTTGGGTGATAAACCAAGCGCTGTCCTTCCTTTATCCAGAGTCAGTTGCATTCTCCCTCTTTCTTTTCTCCTTTTCTTGATTTCTTCATATTCCCACAGCAACCACCTTCCAGAGAGGAAGATAAAATAGAAACCAAGAAGAACCACCAACTGTAAAGTAGTCAAGTGTGGCTGCCAAACCACACATGGGTCTGGGGTGCAAGAGAGGATGTGGAGGAGAAAGACAGCTAATTATTCTGTCTCTGAGCAGTAATTTCACTGTCTACATAAACAGTAGTTGACAGCATTAAAAACAAATAGAATTATCCTATAAACATGGGAAACACGGTTCATATCTTAGAGCTTCCCTCCATGGTTGAGTCCTTAAAGTTTTGGAGGGACCTCCAATACTCCTCAGCCAACCCCCAACCCTACCAGGACCCCTTGTTATATTCCAGGTTATCAACCACTTCTTGTCTAGCCACTTAGAATTTCTTCAGCTTTGGGAAAATGAAGAGTAATTAGTTTTCTCTTTTTAATTCTCTGAAGCATTAATGTTGCCGAAAACCACAGAGAATAATATAAAAACAAACTCATAGCACTGCAATCCAGATATAGAAACTGTTAAGATTTGGTTATTTTTCTTCCAGGTTTTAATATTTTTTTTCATATTTAATATGACAGAGTTAAAATCCTTTTTAGCCACTTATCCCTTTCCCACTATCCTTCTCAGGCAACAAATATCATGAATTTTGTATGATTTCTTCCATTTCATTTCCTTTTAATTTTACATATATAAAAATGTATTATAAAACAATACATGTTCTTGTTTATATAAATGTTTCATACTTTGTTTTGTTCTTCTCTTTGTTTTCACTCAACTTAATATTCTTGAGATCTAGCCCACTGATTTAGTTCAATGATTTTAACTGCTCATTTTATTTACCTAGTTCTCTATAAATGGACATTAGATTGTTTCGAGTTTTCTAATCTCATCAACAATGCAGCAATATTGTTCCTTTTACGTGACTCCATGTGTACATGCACCAGAGTTTTTTTGGTTATAGCATAAAAGTGGAATTATTGAGTCCTACTTATTTTATCTTGAGTTTTTGTAGGTGCTGTCAATTTCTCTTGAAAGTAGATAGAGCAAAGTCTACTCCTAACAGCAAAGCAGGGCAGCACCACTTCCTCCACTTTCTGAGAACTCTTGACATTGTCTGACTTCTTAATGTTTTCAATCAGACAGATTGCAATAAAAGGTGCCTCATTGTTTTACTTTGCATTTCCTTGTAAACTATTGAGGTTTTTCTGATTCAGATTTCCTTCCTTGTGAAGTGCCTGTTTGAATCCTTTCCCCATTTTCATGTGAAGTTATTTGTCTTTTGCCTTCTGATGTATGAGAATTTTTATTCTGAATAATAGTACTTTAGCTGTTATATATAAATATTGCAAATATCTTCTCCCTGTCCATTGCTTGTCTTTTCACATTGTTTATGAGTAACTTATTACTAATTAGATAAAAAGCAAAAGAATTAAGCAAAGACCATGGCCTAGACACTGTCACATTCAACCCTTCAATGGGCTAAAGAAATTGAGACTTAAGTCAAAGTTGTGACCAAGGGAATCAACATTGAAAGTCTTATCTGAGAGCCACAAACCTACTGCTCATTCCACCACAACCATCGTTCTTCTTTCCCTTTTTAGAAACACTGTAAAGCCATATTATAGTTAAAAGGTGCAAAGAGAGAATTTATGCCATCAGAAATGCTTCAGGAAGTTTGTGAGAAGTCCTGAGATTTATATTCTGCAGGACTGGGTGCTATAGAAATATGCATTCGAAACAGCTCCACAGGAGGCGCTGGGGGTTGCTCTTGCTGGAGGTCTGGTGGGGGTCAGGGTAGGCCTGGGGGATCTCTCTCACCTGCTAGTCTAGGCTCCATGAGGGCAGGGACTTGCCTTTTGTGATTTTTTCCCCCAGCACTAGCATAGTGCCCAATGCAATAAATATTTGTTGAATGAAACAAATGTGTTAGAATGTGAACTCTGTCATATTCTATCAGCAACTGCCAATATCTAAGAAGAGTCTTGGGAAAGCCTATACTTAGCCTCAAATTCTAAGCCTCCCTCTCCTGCTGAAAGAAAGACAGGCACCAATAATTCACTCCACATGTAAAGTGCTCTTATCTCAGTTAATTAACAGTATTGACCTTCTGCACTGACAACTGTCATCTGAAAGTACATATTATGAAAACAAATGTTCCTAATTGATGTTATATCTATAAAATGGCAGTCAATTCAGGGCAGAAGGAAATTTATCTTTACTAGGTGAAAACAGAATATCCAGGAGTTTCCTTGGAAGTCCATGCCCAAAGGGTGCTTATGAAGACCCCTTCAATACCCTCTCTCTTTTCACCTCATCCTGGTGCCACAAGGCAGAACAAGTTTCTAAGGGTTCCATGGCACATGACATCTCTTTAAAGCAAGCGTGATTTATTAGGCCTAAGCTTTTAGTCCTGACAATTGCCTGCATCCGGTTTAGGCCATCCCTGTCTTTGACCAAAACTGTCAGCATCTTCCTTCCTCTACTTATGCTTTAGTCATACCCTATCGAGATGATCGGTGCACCTTCTCTCCCAAGCAGGCCAACCAATGACACCTTCCAATGTAGGCAAGAATTTACCAGGGCTGATCTGGGTGTGATGCAATGCTTCAAAGACATTTGGCAGGGAAGGAAAAAAATGTAAGCATATCTTAGAGCTTTGTCATCTCCACCTGTTTTGGATCTCTTAAAGGGACAGGTATCTCTGAATGTCTTTAAAAGTTAATGAGGAGAGGCCCAGGGCAGCATATCTGAGAGGGTGGTTTGATAGAGCCTGGGAGAATGTGATTCAGGGAGGTTCTTATTTCTCTATTTTTATTTTCACAAATAACATTAAAACATCCCCCAAATGTGTGAGGATGTTGAAAGTCCTTATATGTTTAATCTAGGAACATTGAGTTGTTGCTGGTTTGAAGATCGAGACCATCAAAGTCATCTTCTCTATAGCTAGTGAAGATGGTCAGGGGACCCTTATCTTCTCATTCCCAAGGGATGTGGTGAGTTTCAGAGGGAAGACCTGAAGGAAGCAGCTGGGATAGAAGAGAGTGGGTAAAACATCTTCTCTGGAGGAGGGTCTGGAATTCATTCTGCTTATTTCCTTCAGGCCAGCAGCCAAGCTCAAGTCTCTTTTGATCTTTAGAGCAATTGTCCTTTCTTCACATCTTCCCTGGAAGAACCAGACTGAGAGGGGATCTTTATAAAACTGTTGTTTGGGCATCCATGCACCGTGTTGTGTGGGAGGGCACTTACAAACATAATGCTTAAGGACTAGAGGAATTTGTGGGCTGGTCTTGTTAAATCACAGTAGAGTTTCCACAGCTCAGATGACCTGAAACCCTTCTTTTTCTTTTTTGCCTGTAAAATTATATATAGCCTTCCAAAGATATTTTAAGCCATTTTATTGTGATTAATTTGCACTTGACTCATAAAAATATTTTGTTTTCCGCTGGGCCTAATACTGTCTGGTATATTTTTTAAAAATCTTTTTTAAGCTCTTGGCTATGGAAACAGGAAGTGGGAAAACAACCCGGAAAATAAAAAGTTCAAATTTAGGGCAAAATCCAAGAGTCACACAAGTTCTGGCACAAGGTACTTTCTAATCCTGAACATCACAAATAACACCAGGCTAGCAACAGTTGTGAAGAAAATAAAGACTAGATTTAAAACAAAATGTCTGTGGGAGATAAAACTACATCCTAATTGCTCCTTCAACTTTTATAAAATAAACTAGTTTGAGGGGAACAATAAGGGGGAAGAGTGACTTTTCTTCATAGTCCTCATGTCTCAAAACCTTCAGCCTTCCCAAGCCTCTTTCCTATGGTACAATTCTCTTTTCCTACAAGAGCAGGTGTGTGAGCGTGCATGTGTGTGTACATAAGGATATCTAGATCCATCAATAGGCTCCAAGTGTAAAGCATTCCAGTTCCCTTTGTTCCCCATTTCAAACCCAGTAACGACCTGTATCCACAAATGGATATGCAATGAAAATCATCCAAAAAAAGCAAGCATGTGGTTTGGTGAACAAGGCTGAATGAAACCACTGCGGTTTCCATGGGAACCAGGAGTTGGGAAGCGGCCCTTTATATTTCTCTCATTTACTTATCAAAATAGATTTCTGGTGTACACAATAACATCTCCATTACACAGCCAGGAACCTGAGGCTCACCATATAGAAGTCACACAGCTAGGGAGGAGTTGTGGTTTCAAGATTCAAACCCAGAGCTTACTGATTCCAAAGTCCAAAGGTTTTCTTCTGCATCACACCTACAGGAACAGACATAGGCCCAAGAGTGTAACACGCTTAAGTCAATTAGTCTCTAATTTTTTCACCAAACTATCCCAAAGAGCAGAGAAGAGTGAGTATTTATGGGTGTGCTTGTGTGTGTTCACGTTGTGGAGGAAGGGGATAAAGTTTGCTTTGGGGATGTTAGTCTGAAGCATTTGGCTACATGCACATAATTTCTTTTGAGGTCTTCTATTTATCTTAAAAGTTCATTCTAATTTTGCATTCCATTCCATAATATATTCTTATTTGCTGTAGTGTTAAAGAAAAGGTTAAAAATACTTGCCATTGACTAAATTAATGTTTTAGGAAGATGTCTCATGTTTATCTTGCAACTCTGTGGCTCTCGGGATTACAATACCTGCAGATGAAAAACAGCCAAAATAAATCTATTTCCATTAATGAATATACAACTGAGAAGTACATTCCTGACAGAGAGCGAACCAATAGCATGATATTTGCACCTAGAGAGAAGCACATTCCTACAATGACCATAATGTGGTTTTTGAATACTTAGAAGGGGACTATGTAGACCCTGATAAATAAAGAACAGTATAGCACAAATTCTGATAACTAGGGATTATTTCTGCAGCCTAAATCAATAAGTTTTTGAAATCTAGCATAGAGTGTCAATTAAATGCTAAATTCCCAAGAGGGCATATACAATTATGACATGCAACATAGAAGTGTGAGGAAAGCCTGGATTCCGGGGATCAAGATCTAATTTTAGACTCAGCTCTGCTGTCAGATAGCTAGTTTAGACCTGAGTTTTGGATAGGTGCTTAAACCCTGCTTTTGCATCTTTAAAATGGGATGTGGTGTAGTAAGCTGGATAAATTCTGATATGCCATCCAGCTCAAACAATCTATGAATCTATGATGTCTGTCTAATGCATTGCAGTGAATAGTACATAGGATGTGGAATCAAATGAATTGCAGTTCAGGTAGTTAATGTGAGCCTCTGCTTTCCCATCTATAAAATGGAACATAGCTCATAGAGCCATTGAGAAGGTTAAATGAGACAACATGTAAAACTCTACCATGGTGCCATGGCATATAGTGCCACTCAATAATGGTAGCTATTATTTTGTTGACATTTATTACATACATAACAGAGAGATACAGGAGAAGCACCCAGATTGTCCTGCTGAGGCACCAGTCGCACTATAATTTTACATGTTATATCCTGGTTTTTAATTAGGTCTCCTGGCATCATGTAGTTTTCCTTCATAGCATTTACAATAAATTGTAATTATGTACTTATTTTTTGTGATTCTATGATTCTTTATTTAATATCTGCCTCCCCAAGGTGCTATAAACTCCATGAAAGCAAGGTCCTTATCTGTTCTGCTCACATCTATATTCCCGGAATCTAGCATAGTTGACTAAGACAAAGTGCCCAAATGAGTGAATGAATGGCTGAATGAATAGGACTAAGAAATCCTTGACCTTATTTCACCTAAACTGCTAACATCATGAGGGAAAATGTACCCATTATTTGGGCATATTCTAAAATAGTCTAATTGAGCCCAACTATTCTAAAATAGGCCATTTCATGTTTAATGTGTAATGTTCAATTGTTGAACATTCTATTGATTCTTAAAGTTACAGATTTCTAGAGCTTACCCCAAACCTCCCCACCACAGTCCATGTTCTGCCAGACTCACCTACCTACGAGGCCACCCACTTTTATCAACTCACAGCAGCCAAATGGAAGGTTCTGTTTCCATTATGTTTAAAGAGAAAGTGACAGTGTTTTATGTTTACTTGTTTTTCCATTTTACTTATTTTTAATACTCTAAATTATTAGTTCTTAGTCTATAAAATTAATCTGTGTCATCTGGGAACCTGTCAAATATACATATTTCTGAGTTCTATCCCCAGATATTCTGATTCAGAATAGTTAGTGTGAGGCCAGGGATCTGTATTTTAAACAGCTCTCCAGGTAAGATTCTGATATAGGAAGACTAAGCTATACTTTAAGAAACTGTGTTTTAAACACTACATTTGAAAAATAATTACCATAGGTTTTCTTCATGACTTTCGTGCAGATAAAGAGCAAATACATATTTTTGAATCAATTTTCCTGAGTTTTAAGTGGATATCATGTGTGGCAATATGTGTAAACTCTTCTGAACTTTTTGTTGGAGTCCGAAAGGATTGACAGAAACAAAGTTCTTGGGCATTAAGCAAATTAGGAGAAGAATTTATAGTTTTGATCCTTTAAAAAAGTTGAATGGAAATATTTTTTGAAAGTTGAAGGTTTTAAATTATTGCCAGTTATGAAAGCTGCTAGTTAATTCAACAAAGAGATAGAAAGGCTGGTCCTGCCTGTACTTTTTCTGCTTCATCTTATTTACATGTACTAAGCACACGCTTCCCAGACACCAGCCTTTCCATCCGCCCCAGTGAGACATTCCACATGCCCTGGTCACAAATGAAATATCAGTTCTTCTCCCCGTTGACAGATTGTCATCAGTCATGTCTAAATGGCTTTGTGGGCAGTGAATAAAATCCATGTTTGGTTTTGTAGACTGAAGCAAGTGAATCTCTGAAAACTCAAAGTACATGGCATAGCTACCTGTTAAAAATCACATGTGACATACCTTCCATGTGCTGGAGATGAAGACATCTCCAGCACATGCCCATGAATAAAATATAGAGCTACATAATGGAACTCTACCAGGATTTAGAACCTGAATTTCATGTCTTTGGGGGTGTGTAAAAGACCCACATCAACATTTTGCTTTCTGCAAAGATAACCTAGTCTATCACCTGTCTAACCTGCAATTTTTCCTTACTCCATTTTATCTTTGTCTCCCTGAATATGTAGATAGCGGTTGGATGCCAGAGTGCTGAAGAGCAGTACAAAGGAGGATGCATTTAATGACTCAGGTGGAGGTAAAGAGCAGTGAGAAGTAACACAGGTGCTTAAAGGTGGCGAGTGCCTAGCACAGGAATCAGCTGTCCTTCATTTCATCCCACATAATTACACACCACACATGATACTTAACCATGGTAGGCAAGGAGCCCAGAGAGCAATTAGGAGAAAGAAAAGGGATATTAACATAGGATGGGAGGATAACAGAGATTGGCAGAAGAGGAGCCATAGGAGCCAGGTTCATGGGAGGAGAGTTCTCAATTGGCTTTGTTCTAATTCAGAAAATGCAGGAAAGGTAGTATTATGGTCTAGGGACAGAGTTACTGAGTGTATTAAATGACTGATAACCTCCCAGTTTCCTTTGGCTTCTGTCTCCTGTGTGGGCATTGATTTAGAGGAGTTTAAGTCTATTAGGACAGACAGACCAATAAGCAAACAATTTGAACTCAGTGTTTCTCCCAGTTGGGACTTGGAGGTTAGGGAAGGCTTTCTGGAATTGATATGCTCCAATTCCAAGGAAAGCTGAAGGGGGTGGGGGGAGGTGGGGAGACTTCCAGGTAAATGCTTGGCAATAGTAGAGAAAGTTGAATCAACAGGATGTAGAGTGAGGGAATATGCGGTTTGGAGGAAATTTCTGAGGAGAATAAAGATCTGTAGAAGAGAAGGATGTTTTCACTTTCATCTCCCACCATTGCTAGGCATTTTAGAATTCTTTCCTGGCACCTCAAGCTATTCTGGCCGAGCAGCCAAGCTTTGAAGACTGACTTATGGTGGTCTCAGGCACATTCCCTTGTAGCCAAGAAAAATACATATTATATTTTCTCACTCTAACTACATACATCAAACCCTAAGGCTCTGTTTCCTTTCTGGCCTTGCTTCTTTACTTCCTTCATTTCATACACAAGGAACAAAGATACCTACAATATTGCCTTCCCAGACAGATTCAATACTATCTCTATGTGTTTACATTGTCTAGATTAAACTAACTTTGTAAAACAGTATCTCTCCAAGTCCTTCCGGTCTCATGTTCAGTTCCGTTTTGTTTTTTACATTTTAAAGAGTCTTTTTGATGTTTTTAGGAGTGGCCGATCTGGCAAGTCTGGCGTCCTCACTCATCGCTGCTGATATGATCTCTGCATTAAGTGCACAAATGCCAGGACTTTGAACTGGCACCAAATTAAGCATGTTAAGCGGACATATCCCTACTCTTTAATTTACTTTGCTTGGGGTGGGAGTTTAGAATCACTTACATTTCCCTGTCCAATTTTTCAAGCCTCCCCAGGGAATTTATAAACTTTAGTCTCTGGGTATCTCATACACAATGATGTGCTGGAGCTGGCCTGTCCCAGCTCATGAGAGCCAATGGTTTCAGTTTGGGGAATTTTTTGAGCCTGTTGTTTAACACAGCTTTTATTGTAAATTAAATTAGATGAACTGACAATTTAAAAAATTATGTAGAAACAAAGTCTAATATATATTAAAAACCCATCAGTTCCTAATTATTTCACTACATTTGACTATTACCTATTGTTTCTGTGTGGTAGTAATACATTATAATGGTGTGCTACTGGGCATCACTTCCCAGCTCTATGATCAGTGATGTCATGTTGGTAGCTTGAAAACAGACATGGTGGAAATATTTACACCACAAAAACAAGCAAACACTACAAATCAGGACCTTTTTTCCCCCTTCAGATCCAGTTGTTAAACCCACTCAAATGTAATAAAGAATGAGGATATTTGTTGGGGAGGAGAAAATAAAGGATATTGGCAGACAAAAGAGTCAACCAGTTTCTACTAATATGAAGAAAGTCCATTAAAATTCACAGTTGAAGAGAGGAATTAGTTGAAATAAAATTGTATTCTCTCTGAAGATATACCAATTTGGCATCTTGAAGCAAATAGATTTTAAGGACAGTGAAACCAGGACACATTGCTTCTATTCCCTTTTGCTTTTAACAGAACAAATGAATGTTGGAGGAAAAACTGTAGGAGTCTGAAGGGACAAAACCTGCTTAGGACATTTGCCAGTATACCATTGTGCCTGGGTAGCAGCCTTTGTTGCACAAGTTCTCCCAGACATTTGAGAAATCCCAAAGTGGATGCACTTGTTTTGTGGATTAAGTTAAAAGTCTTACTAGTATTCCATATCTAAATGATTTCTTCAGAGCCTCAGCAGATGCTGGGTGCTGTAAATGGTTTCTGGGTGTCTGTACAGACTCCTGAGCCCAAGAGAAGACACAGGGTTATTTACGTAAAGACACAGGTAATGGCATGAGTGACTTTCACCAAAGGGTCTTCAAGGACCTCCAGGACCTTCTCCTATGATTCCTTAATATCCTTGAGGCAAAGTCAAGGGGCAAAAGCAAATACCACATTGTTTGGGAGGGAAGCAAATATTTCAACCATTTCTCCATTTTGGGGAATAGATCCAGTCAAAAAAAAATTAGGACCAGAACCCCCAAACTCTGACTCCTGGTCAATGCTTACTGCACTGGCAAATGGTAATGAGTGGTGGCTCTAAAGCCACAGCTTTAATTCAAACCATTACTCTAACTGATAAATAGTGATACAAATTTCCTTGATATTTCTGAGATTCTTAGGAGCTAAGGAAATCTTCATAAAATAAACAACAACAACAACAAAAAACAAAGTCGTGTATCCAAAGCTCTTCTGGGCAGTTATCCTAAGTCCCAAAGCATAGAAGTTATATTACAATTATATGGGGGCTTGGATAATTTTATGACATCTGCCTGATTTAGAAGACCTCTCAGAGTTGATCCCATCAAATGAAAATTATAATGTCTTCAGTTTATAAGTAGCTCTAAGCACTTGATCCCAACATATTATGAGTTGATTGGTAAACCAAGTAAATCTTTCATGTCCTGCCTAGTGCGAGCGAATAAAGAAGGAATAGCTGGGTGCATCATTTGCCCATTTGTTCCAACTGTTATTAATAGTCAGATGCAGAGTTGGAAAGAATCAAATTTCTAAAGACCTATCTTGGTTTAAGAGAATTTTTTTACTCTGATTCTGAAAAGTATAGCATAATCTTGCTCCTTCTTCAAGGAAACATGTTTTACCTTTCTCAAATAGAGTTGAAATGCACTTTAGCTGTTTTCTAGCAAGGGTTAAAGCATGCAGGGTTCTACATGCCCACGACAGACGGAGCTAATAATCAGAACACTCATTCCCACAGTGTCAGGATTCAGCCTTAGACTCTTTCTCAACACTCTCCAGCATACCACTACCAATGAATCTGAATTGGCACTTGAGATGAGCCTAGATCTGATACAGTATTTTATTTCACAGATGTTGAAAATGAGGGCAAGAGAGGTTACATAACTTGCTTGAAGTCACCTAACTAGTTAATGGCAAAGCCAGGATTTTAAACTAGGTTTCCAGTGCTTTTTCCACTGGGACACACTGCCTTACTTAGACCCCAGAGGAAATGGGTCTGTGGGCCGAGGCAGCATGAATTCCTGCCCCACAGGTCTAAGGATGAGGTTGACTGACACTATCAGGGCGGACTCTTTCCGAAAGACAACCACAGACCAGTGGACAGAGCTGTTTATGCGTTACTGATCAGCAAATATCATTCATTAGTCAAGCAGCATCCTATTGTTTCCATACATGAATTGTCAGTATTATGGTATTAAGGGTGAGAGAAGATGTTAAATGAACCATATATAGAGCTCTTGACTTAAGGAATACTATAATTATTTATTTACTTACTTTAAGTAGAGCTAGGAATTGGATTACAACTAAACAAATCATTTTAATTTTAAAAGTCCTCATCCTGGCCTTACACATTAAGGAGACACAAGGTAGGTGTGGGGAGAATTTGGAAGAAATATCGTAGAAGTGAAATTGAAATGCAGACTTGTAAGGAGGGAGAATCGGCCTCCCTTTCCTAGGGAGCACTCTCCTTGTTCATTTGTGGGTGGATCTCATCAGTAAAGCTCAAGCTTCTGTTATTCTTAATGTAGAGTACGAGTTTTGATTCTACTATGTTATTAAACATTTTCATTATTGCTAACAATTCTCAAACAATCATTAGAAATACTTGGCGAGAACTTTTTGCTTTTGTTTCTCCTTTCCCATGATTTTTAGTGTGTCTTAGATTTTAAAATATTTATATGTTGATGAGGAGAGAAAGATGATCACTGACTCGTTCCATAAATCCAGTAAAACCAAGAGCAGTAATTTTTAGACACCACCGTAAAGGGCTTCCGATGCATGCAACTACACGGTTGGGACGGAGAAAAGGAGTCAGTATCGCAGGCACAGCACATTCTGTTATCTCCCCGAGGAGTCCCAGCCTAACAGCTGCCCACACAACATGAATAATATCCTGTCCTGGCCTCAAGGACACTGACATGTTTTCTTCCTCCACCCTTGGCAATTCGCCTCTTTCAGATGTGCCACTTTGAAGTGAAACTTGCTTATGTTGCTGAGTGTGACTCAGGAACTTCACTTTCTCAAAGCCCGGCTAAAATTTAGACATTTTAGAGAATAAGGAATCCGAAAGTGTTGGGGTCTCTGTGTGTTCCATTTTAGTGCTTCAGCGGGTGGCGTGGTCCTTCTTTGCCGAACAGGTGACTTGCAATGTTGCATCACTACAAAATCATATTCTAGGTGAAAATATTAATGTAGACAGGGGAGCCTGATGGCCCCAGACTTTTTTCCCCCCATTTTACTAGAAGCCCAGCATTCAGTTGATATTTTTATCAAAGGAATTCTTGTGAATTCAGAAAATGAACTATACTAGTAATATTGCTTAGCAGCACCATTTACAGATTTGCCCCTTGAAAAAATCCACATATTGTTCAGAGAACATTTTATTAAAGGAAAAGTATTAGGCATTTTTATTTGGTGTCAAATTATGCATAATATTTTCAGCTCAAAAAAAAAAAGAGGAACTACAGATCAGTAAAGGCAGACCTCAACTGAAAGGCAGAAAATTGAGTTTTAGACCAGTAAATTTCTTCACTGTCTCTGCATTTCCATTTTTCCAGCCCTAAAACTGGATGCATGGGAAGAATGGGGAAAGAATATTTGGAAATCATTACTCTTGCAGAATTGAATGCCATTTTGGCTCAGGAGATAAAAGGACAACTCAGGGTGGTCCACATTTTTCACATTTAAGATAAAATGTTTATGAGATACAGGCAGACACACTGTTTTTATTTTAAACTGTTTACAAACTATCTTCTCAAAAGATTTTGTTTTTTAATTAATGATGGCCCCTCTCCGAGACACACAATGCTCCTTCCAGATCAGTTTTTTCCCAGATGAGCTCCAGCCCTTTTGTACTGTTCCTATTACTCATTCCATAATAAAAAATTGTGGAAAATCCCACAATCAAAAAGTCTTAAAGGAAATCAGTGCAAAGGGAATCTCTATATGTGGACATCAAATCATCAGTCCGAAGTTAGAAACCCACAGATCACAATCAATGATGAAGTAAGGTCATAATTAAGCATGGAGGTCAGTAGCACAAAAGACAGGAGTGGGCAGAGAAGTCCTAACTTAGGACAGAGAAGGCAGAGAGCAAACAGAGAGGGATTACAGAACGTGTTAATCTATTAGAAAAAAAACCATGATTAATAGGGGAGGTGATATACAAATATGGCACACAAAAAAATCACAGTCCTTGAATAACTTAAGTTTGGGAAAAGCTGATCTGGCTGATAATAACAATTGTTTGTTTTCTTGCCCATCTTGGTCTCTCCAGTAGAGGATGATGGCGCTCTCCTAGGCACTAATCCCACAAGACATGGTAACAAACAGGTATGCTACAGAGGGTGCAGGGGAAAGGGTGCCAGAGTGATGATCTAGAGTCTAAATTCATCCTTCTCACAGAGGTTTAGCAATATTTAAAGAGACTTTAATTTTACAAAATCTCTTCCCCAACTGTTGCAGACAGCACTGCTTTTGGAGGCAGTGTAGATACTTGATTTCTAGTGAAGAAACGTTCTCTTCTGAACAGAGAAAATGATAAAGACATCTAAGGAAAAAGACATTGCCATAAATGTGTGCAAAGTGAACGTGAGTGTCCCAAATGCTCTCTCCTTCCTGCCCTGAAGCCCGCCATGGCTTGGCCCCTTTTCAGGACACATCCCCTGCTTTATAGCCCCACAATTTTTAGAGTACATCTTCAGGTTATAAAGAGTCAACATTTTACCTTTTCCTTCTAAAGGCTTACATTTTGAAGGAGTCTTTCCTAAAATGCTACATTAATTGAAAAGAATTTTTAAAAAGAAAAATAGATTACAAGGGGTTGAGAAATAAAAAAAGCAGGGCAACAGGGTTTGATCCAAGAAGCACTGCAGCCCCCTACATTAGAATGTCAATATGGAAGCAGGTTTTTCATTTTTTATATTTCAAGCCTCTTTTAACATGTTGATCTGCAATCACTCATTCCTTCAATTCCAGCAGTGAAGATAAAGCATTATCTCACTCCAAAACAGCTCTAAGAAGGACATTGCTTTTTAGTTAAAAAAAAAAAAAAAAGGAGAGAGAGAGAGGAGAAATGAAATTTATCTAACTTGCGGGACATAACAATATGAGCCAAAATTCATCTTAAAAGTTTTCCCTGTGCATGCCAGGTTGTGGTAAAGTCCAAGATAGTTCACCCTTGCCTCATGGTTTGATAATGTGAGAACCACATAAAGGAGGAGATTAAGGCTGGAGCTCTCAGGAAACAGAGAGACAGCAAACTAAAAGCATTCTTAAAATCCAGCATGTCTTTAAAACAATGTTTTGGGCCCATGACGCTCCAACACACAAGATATCACAAATGTCCAAATCCGGAGTCTTTCCTGATAAGCTCTCTTGTCATTAGAGAAGTCTATCAGGAGACAATCTTGGCCAAAGCAGAGGAAAGGCCAGCAGGTCTAGTTAACCTGAATCCCATCCAACAAGACTCCTCTTCTGTAATCAGAGAGCACGCTCTGTCCTTGCTCACAGAATATCTGAGAATGCATGTGAGAAGCAGTGAGACAGGCAACCAGGCAGGTACACGACTGCAATAAATACTTACTAGCTGTTATTATGTGCAAAGTATCAAGCTAGGGTTGTGTGGAGTACAGATTTGTAAAAGGGGAAGGAGTAGATAAAACATTTACTGAGCAATAACTGTGAGTCAAGCACAGTATTATCCACCATATGTATGACAATTTATTTGATACTGACAACAAATGTGTGAGGTGGGCATTATACTGATGAACACAATATGATGCAGAGAAGCTAAGTAACTTGTCTAAAGTCATGTGATAAAATCTAGCAGGAGTGGATGGTGACAGAGGTGGTTGTGTTAGATCTCAAGTCAGCTTGGCTCCCAAGAGTTCTTTTCTTGCTTGTTCTTTATCTGCTTATTTGGTATTTTTGTTTTGTTCTATTTCTGTTTGCTTGTTTGTTGTTTTATTGGGCATTTAACAATATTTCGCTATTCTTTTTTTTTTAAAGATTTATTTATTTTATTACATATCTCCCCTTCCCCCCCCCCCCTCCCCGCTGCGGCGACGCGCCGAGAGTGGTCACTGCGCAGGCGCGGCTTTCCCCGCTTGTGGGCGGCTTCTGCTTCCATTCACAGCCGGCTTTCAGTTCGTGGGTGGCTGGCTGCACTCCATTCGCTGGCGACCTGCCCTGCCCGTGGTGGCTTTTGCCCTGTCCGTGGCAGCTTTTTGCCCTGCCCACGGCGGCTCTGGCTCTCCCATGGCGGTTTGCCATTCTCAAGGCGGTCTGCCCGCTAGGAGAGGTCCCCAGGACCCGAACCTGGGGCCT
>PVKH010008512.1:0-19441 GCA_004027955.1 Chaetophractus vellerosus | reverse complement strand
AGTCCAAACTACTCTACCCACCTCACTCCCCCTCCAGCACCACCCAACTCAATAGTATCACTGCACCACTGTCATGCCCATTCACTGCACAACTACACCCTTCCATCTTATCACAGATTTTGCCCATATGGGCATTGGCTCACAACCTTCTTCTCCCTCTTTATCTCCTGTAAACCTATTTTCCAGAGTCTGGCTCTGTGAGTCTGTTCAATTTGCTTAATTCATATCAGTGAGATCATGTAATATTTGTCCTTCAGTGCCTGGCTTGCTTCACTCAACATAAGGTCTTCAAGATTCATCCACGTTATCCCATGTGTTAATACTGCATTCCTTCTTACAGCTAAGTGATATTCCACTGTATGTATATATGACAATTTGTTTATTCATTCATCTGTTGATGGGCATTTGGGTTGTCTCTAACTTTTGGCAATAGGGAATAATGCTGCTATGAACGTTGGTGCGTATATATCTGTTCATGTCCCTGCTTTCAGTTCTTCTGTGTATATACCCAGTAGTGAGATTGCTGGATCATGTGACAGTTCTATAGTTAGCTTCCTGAGCAACCACCGAAATGTCCTCCACAATGGCTGCACCATTCTACATTCCCACTGGCAGTGAATAAGTGTTCCCATTCCTCCACATCCTCTCCAACACTTGTAGTCCTCTGTTTTTTTGTTTGAATAGCTACCAGTCTAATGGGTGTAATGGGTGTAAGATGGTATCTCATTGTAGTTTTGATTTGCAATTCCCTAATTTCTAGTGATGTTGAGCATCTTTTCATGTGCTTTTTAGCCATTTGGATTTCTTCTTTGGAGAAGAATCACTTGCCCCTTTTTAAAATGGGTTGTCTTCTTATCTTTGAGGTTTAAGATTTCTTTATATATGCTGGATGTTAGGCCCTGTGGCAGTTTGATATAGCTATGAATTCCAAAAATAGATATGGATTATGCTTGTAAACTGGTCTGTTCCTCTGGGTGTGATTAAATTATGATTAGGGCTTTGATTGGACCACATCAGTAGTGCATTGAGCCCCACCCCTTGGTGGATAGGGTCTCAGATAAAAGACATGGCAAAGGACAGGGTTGGAGTTTTAATGTTGGAGTTTTAATGCTGAAGCCTGGGGAAGCAAGCACACAGAGGAGCTTGGTCATGAGGAAGGAGAGAAGGCCTCAGGAAGAGAAGAGCTGTTCACCTGATAGTCTACAGCTGGCCTTGTGGAGAGAAGCAAGCCTAAGCCTGGAGAGAGGCAAGCCCTAGGAAGAGAGGAACCCTGTGGAAAGAATTCATTTATAAGCTCTAGAAGCTTTGTCATAGATTTCTCAGGGCTTTAAAGATATAAGATCATGTCATCTGCAAATAGTGAAATTTTTACTTCTTCCTTTCCAATTTGGATACCTTTTATAGCTTCTAACACAATGTTAAATAAGAGCAGTGACTGTGGGCACTTTTGTCTTGTTCCAGATCTTAGAGGGAAAACTTTTAGCATTCCAGCATTGAATAAGATGTTAGCTGTGAGTCTATCATGTTGAGGAAGTTTCCCTCTATTCCTATCTTTTGAAGTGTTTTTATCAGGAAAGTGTGCTGTATTTTGTCAAATGCTTTTTCTGCATCTATACAGAGGATCATGTGTTTTTTTTCTTTCAATCTGTTAATGTGGTGTATTACATTGATTGATTTTCTTATGTTGAAACATCCTTGCATACCCTGGATGAAACCCACTTGGTCACGTTGTATAATTCATTTGATGTGTTGTTGAATACAATTAGCAAGTATTTTGTTGAGGATTTTAGCATCTAGATTCATTAGAGAGATTGGTCTATAGTTTTCCTTTCTTAGAGGTGTCTTTGTGTGGCTTTGGTATTAGGGTGATGTTGGAATCATAGAATGAGTTAGGTAATGTTCCCTCCACTTCTATTTTTTGAAGAGTTTAAGCAGGATTGGTGTTAGTTCTTTCCAGAATGTTTGATAGAATTCACCTATGAAGCCGTCTGGACCTGTGCTTTTCTTAGTTGGCAGGTATTTGATGACTAATTCAATCCATTACTTGTGATTGGTCTGTTGAGTTCATTAATTTCTTCTTTAATCAATGTAGGCTGCTTGTGTGTTTCTAGGAATTTGTCCATTTCCTCTAAATTATACATCTTGTTGGCATACAATATGATTCTCTTTATTTCAGTTCTGTCAGTGATAATTTCCCCATCCTCGTTTCTTGTTTTATGTATTTGCATCTTCTCCCTTTTTTCTTTGTTAGTCTAGCTAAGGGTTTGTCAATTTTATTAATCTTCTCAAAGAACCAGCTTTTGGTTTTGTTTATTTTTTCTAGTGCTTTCTTATTTTCATTCTCATTTAGCTCTGCTTTAATCTTTATTTCCCACTTTCTACTTCCTTTAGGGTTAGTTTGTTGTTCTTTTTCTAATTTATCCAGATGTGCAGTTAAAATTGATTTTAGCCCCTTATTATTTTTAAATATGGGCATATGGCTATGAATTTCACTCTCATTACAGCTTTTGCCGCATCCCATAGGTTTTGATAATTTGTGTTGTCATTTTCATTTGTTTCAACATAGTTACTGGTTTCTTTTGCAATTTCCTCCTTGACCCACTGATTGTCTAAGAGTGTGTTTAACTTCCATATCTTTGTGCCTAATCTGGTTCTCTTCCCCTTACTGATTTCCAGCTTCATTCCATTTTGGTTAGATAAATTACTTTGTATGATTTCAAACTTTCTGAATTCATTGAGAGTTGTTCTGTGGCCTAGCATGTGGTTTATCCTGGAGAATGATCCATGTGTACATGAGAAGAATGTATATCCTGTTGTATTTGGTGTAATGTTCTGTATATGTCTATTAGGTTCAGATCCTCTAATGTATTCTTCAAGTTCTTTGTTTCTTTATTTATTCTCTTTTGAGATGTTCTGTCTAATGGTGGTAATGGTGTATTAAAGTCCCCCACTAGAGGCCCCGGGTTCGCTTCCCGGAGACCTCTCCTAGCGGGCAGACCACCTTGAGAATGGCAAGCCACCATGGGCGGGCCGGAGCCACCGTGGGCAGGGCAAGAAGCTGCCACGGACAGGGCAAGAGCCGCCACGGGCAGGGCAGGTTGCCCGCGAATGGAGCGCAGCCAGCCACCTGCGAACTGAATCAAGTGCCAGCCGTGAGCGGACGCAGAGACCGCCCACAAGCGGGGAAAGCCGCGCCTGTGCAGTGATCACTCTCGGCGCGTCGCCGCAGCGGGGGGAAGGGGAGATATGTAATAAAATAAATAAATCTTAAAAAAAAAAAATAAATAAATAATTGTATAGACATTTTAATATATAATTGTAGAGACATTTATTTCTCCACTTAGTTTTTCCAATGTTTGCCTCATGTATTTTGAGGCACCGTGGTTAGGTGCATAAATGTTTATGATTGTTCTTTCTTCTTGATAGATTTCCCCTTTTATTAATACATACTGTCCTTCTTTGTCTCTTACAATAGTTTTGCATTTAAAGTCTATTTTGTCCAATATTAGTATTGCTACTCCTGCCCTTTTTCAGTTATTGTTTACATGTAAAATTTTTTTCCAAACATTCATTTACAACCTCCTTGTGTACCCAGGTCTAAGGTGAGTTTCTTGTAGACAGCATATAGATGGGTAATATTTCCTTATCCATTCTGCTAGTCTGTGTCTCTTGATTGGAGAGTTTAAGCAATTAACATTCAATGCTATTACTGTCAAGGAATCACTTATATTAGGCATATTTTCTTTAGGTTTATGTATGCCATATGTTGTTTTTATTTCTCTTTTTATCTTTTTACTTATTCTTGAACTTTCCTCCAACTCTCTCATTCCTATTTTTTCCTTTCAACCTGCAGAACTCCCTTTAGTATTTCTTGAAGGGCAGGTTTCTTATTGACAAACTCTCTTGATTTCTGTTTATCTGTGAATATTTTGAACTCTCCCTCATTTTTGGATGCAAGCTTTGCTAGATAGAGAATTTTTGGCTGGAAGATTTTTCTTTTAGCTCCGTAACTATGTTATACCATTATGTTCTTGCCTCCATGGTTTCAGATGAAAAAATCAGTACTTTATCTTATTGAGCTTCCCTTGTATGCAATGGATCTCTTTTCTCTTGCTGCTTTCAGGCTTTTCTCTTTGTCTTGAGCATTGGACAATTTGACAAGTATATATCTTGGGGTAGGCCTGTTAGGATTTATACTGTCTGGGATGTGCTGCACTTCCTTGACATGTATTTTCATGTGCCTTATTAGAGTTGGGAAATTTTCAGCCATTATTTCCTCCAACACTCCTTCTGCCCCCTTTCCCTTCTCTTCTCCCTCTGGGATGCCTATAATGCATATGTTTGTACATTTTGTGATGTCATTCCAGCCCCAAAGTCCCTGCTGGATGTTTTCTATCTTTTTTTCTATCTGTTCTACCATCTGTTTGATTTCAGCTATACTGTCTTCCATGTCACTGATTCTTTCCTCTGCATGTTGAAATCTGCTGTTATGTGCTTCCAGTGTATTTTCTATTTCTTGCATTGTGCCATTCATCACCATCATATGCATTATCTTTTTATGTATAGTTGCAATTTCTTCAGTACGTTCTCCCAGTGTCTTCTTAATATCCTTAATCTCTTCCTTTACTCCATTAAGTTAATTCATGATATTTTTTTGGACATCTCTGATTAGTTGTTCCATGTTCTGCATCCCCTCTTGTTTTAAGTTTGTCATTTGGACTGGGCCATGTCTTCCTGTTTCTTAGTATGGTTTGTAATTTTTTGTTAGTGTCTAGGCATCTGTTTATCTTGATGGGTTTATTCAGTTGTTTAGCTTCTCTTTCTACTCAAGGGTTTTATTTTGTTTTTGTTTTTGTTTTTGTTTTTGTGTGTGTGGTAAGGTTTCACTTTGACGCTTCATTCCTCTTATTCTATTTCCTTGCTGTTGTCTATGTTCCCTTGAAAATAATTAAGACCAGAGAAAAGGAAAGAGATAGAAGAGAAAAGGTATAATGGTAGTAATAATAAAAAAAAGGTAGAAGAGGAGCTGTACAAGACCTAGGAAAATAAGTAATTAACATGAGTAAAAAATCATAAGAAGTACAGAGGAATAAGAACAAAAAAAGTAGAATAGAAAAAATGAAATGAGAAACAAAATAATGAAAAATATATAGAATGAATCAAAAGGCCAGAAATACAAGAAGAATAGAAAAGAAAAAAGAAAAGAAAAGAAAAAGAAAAGGTAAAAAAATAAGGAAAGAAAACAGAAAAAAAGAGTGAGAGAGAAAAATAATAACAAAATAAAATTGAAGGCCAAACAAAAAGAGATGTAATGAATAAAATATGACAGAAAAGAGAAGATAGAAAAATGATGGAAAAATAAGAAATAACATAGGTAGAAAAAAATCAGTGAAAAAAAAGGGGGGGAGGGACAAAGAGAGGGGAAACACAATAAACAAGAAACAAAATAGCAGCAAAAAACCCACAAAACAACCAAGGACAAACAGCTTTTCCTCTTAGGCCCCTAAGGAGCTTCTCAGGCTGCTGGTGTTCATCAATCAATCACCCTGAAGCTTGCCTTCTGCAGGTGATGTACCGGGTTTTAGTAATTAAAATGAGAAATATATATATATTTTTAAAAGGAAACTTAAGAAGAAGGGAAAAAACAGGTCCAAGAAAGCCTAAAACAAACAAACAAAAAATCTATATGTTCCCTGTCATAAGGTATCAGCTGGAGGCCTGAAAACCACATGGACCACTCTCTTGGCCAACCCAGGAATTGAACCAGGGGCCTCATATATGCAAGGCAGTAATTCCTTCACTTAACTAAAATGTCTCCTTAGGTTATTTAGTCTTCAGAGAGTTATCTGCCCCCTTTCCCCCAGGCATTTTAAGACCTCTACAGCTTGCTAGAGGCCACCCCCTCTCTAATCTAATTGCTTTCTCTCCCTGTGTGGCTGGGCATGACAGGCTGCCTGAGTGGATCCCCCCTCTCCTTTCCCTGTCGGGTTAGGGTCCCTTCCCAGATTCAAAGGGGGCTCAGCTAGCCAAACTCACTGCAAAGAAACCACTCTCCACCCTCTGCCAGACCCCTCTTCCTCCCAGGGAATGCCCCCTCCCAGTCTGTTGTCAGCTGTGAGCCAGGGGCCTGAGGTTACTTGCCCTGAGGGCAGTGTATATGTGCTGTTTTCAGCCTCAGGGTGGAGCTACTCACAGTTTTCTTTCTTTCTTTTTTTTTTTTTTTAATCTTTCCAGTACCCTCCTTGACTCAAAACACCTTCCCATCCTATATATATCCAAAGCAGCTCCTTTAGATGGGTCCCTGCCGACTCTTTGCTTTTTTTGTGAGAGGGTCAGACTCTGTCTCTCTGCTTCATCACCGTTTTCCCAGAAGTCCCCCATGGGTTTTTTATATGTTGTTTCCTGTTTTAATTTGTCTCAAGATATTTACTGATTTCTCTTGCAATTTTGTCTTTGACACACTGATTGTTTAAAAGTGTATTGTTCAACCTCCACATATTTGTGAACTTTCTCTTTCTCTGCATATTATTGATTTCCAGCTTCATTCCAGTATAATCATAGAAAATGTTTTGTGTAATTTAAATCTCCTTAAATTTATTGAGACCACTTTTGTGACCCAATGCATGGTCTATACTGGAGAAAATGTGATCAGCACTTTAGAAGAATGTATGTCCTGCTGTTTTGGGGTGAATGTTCTATATGTGTCTTTTAGGTCTAGGTCATTGATCATATTTTCAAGCTCTTTGTTTCCTTATTGATCTTCTGCCCAGATGTTCTATCCAATGATGAGAGTGATGTACTGAGGTCTCCAGCTCTATTGTAGAGATATCTATTTCTCACATCTGTTTTGCCAGGGTTTCCCTCATGCATTGTGGGGTACCGAGGTTAGGTGCATAAATATTTATTATTGTCATTTCTTCTTGGTGAATTGATCCTTTTATTAATATATAATGTCCTCTTCATCTTTAATAACAACTTTGCATTTAAAACCTGTTTTTCCAATGTTAGTGTAGCTACTCCAGCTATTTTAAGGTTACTGTTTGTATGGAATATCTTTTTCCAACCTTTCACAGTAAGCCTATTTGTGTCCTGCATCAAACTGAGGCTCTTGTAGCAGCATACAGATGGCTAATATTTTTAAAATTCATTCTGCCAGTCGGTGCCGTTTGATTGGGGAGTTCAATCCATTAATATTCAATGTTATTATTGTAAAGGAATTACTTACTTTGTTCATTTTATCCTTTGGTTTGCTGATGTCATATCTTACTATCGTCTGTCTTTTTATCCTTTTAGTTACCTTTACCAGTAATCTTCATTTCTACACTCTTCTCCAAGCCCCTCTCACTTTTCTTTTCCTTTCAGGCTGCAGCATTCCTTTTAGTATTTCTTGTAACTCCAGTCTCTTGGTGATGAACTCTGTTTTTGTTTATATGTGAAGACTTTAGACTCACTCTCATTTTTTTCACCCTCATTTTTGAAGGGTATTTTTGCAGGATAAAGATTTCTTGACTGGCATGCTTTTTTCTTTCAGTATCTTAAATATATCATACCACTGCCTTCTCACATCCATGGTTTCTGATGACAAATTGGCACTTAGTCTTACTGAATTCTCCTTGTATGTGATAAATTGTTTTTCTATTCTTGCTTTCAGAATTCTCTCTTTATCTATTTGTTTGAAATTCTGTGTCTCAGAGTAGGTTTATTCAACATTTATTCTGTTTGGAGTATATTGCCCTTCTTGGATATTGATATTTATGTCTTTCATAAGGATTGGGAAATTTTGGCCATTATTTCCTCAAATATTCTTTCTGTTCCTTTTCTGCTCTCTTTTCCTTCTGGGGCACCCATAACATATATGTGTGTGTGCTTTGCACTGTCATTTAATTCCCTGAGAGCCTGTTCAATTTTTTTCTATTCTTTTCTCTATCTGTTCTCCTGTCTTTTCAAGTTCAGATGCTCTGTCCTCTAATTTGCTTATCTATTCTTCAGCCATTTCAGATCTGCTGTTATATGCTTCTAATGTATATCTTTTTTGAGGTACCAGGGACAGGGATTGAACCTGGGACCTTGTATGTGGGAAAACAGCGCTCAACCACGGAGCCATGTTGGCGCCCATCTCTAATGTATTTTTAATCTCCTCCATTGTGTTTTTTCGTTTTCATAAGATCTGTTATTTTTCTTTGCAGACTTTAAAATTGTTCTTTATACTCACCCAGTGTCTTCTCATTATCGATTATCTCTTTAGCCATATTTTCCTTCAACTTCTTGAATCAATTTAGGATAGTTGTGTGAAAATCACTGATTAGTTGTCTTAATTCTCGTGTCTGGATTTTTGTTTTGCTCCTTTGGCTGACCCATATTTTCCTGTTTGTTAGTATGGCTTGTAATTTTTTGCTGATATCTAAGCAACTGATTATGTTGGTGATTTTACTCTGTTAGTCAATTTCCTTTCTTGTCTAGTGGTTTTGTTTCATGGCTCTTTGATTTTTGGCTCAATTTTTTTCTAAAACTTTTAGATTACCTTGTTTAACTTATCAAAACAGGGCCAGGGACCCACTGCTGAGGCACAGACCAGATCTGTAGGGCATGGGTCCTGCCAGAAGATGGCGCTCTTCAGCAATCCTTTCCATGGAGTTGAATCTTTTAAACTTTTGCTGGCTGGGGTTTCTGAGCCTGCAATTTGAAGGAGGACCATGCTGTTTAAACCCACTGAAGAGAAACCACACTCAGCCCTCCAGGGGGGAATTCATCCATTACCCTCTAAGTTGACCATGTTCAGTCACTGGTTTCATGGAGGCTGTTCACCTTGAGGGCAGCTTTCCCATCCACAGGGGCGAGTAACTCACAATTTTCTTTTTAGCCTCTTCATCCCTCCGTCCCCATTCCTGGACTCCGCACATGGAAGTCTCCTGGTCTGCAGATCCCCAAAGCAGTTCCCTTGGACATCTTCTACGCTTGTTCCTGTTTTGTAATAACACTACACCCTGACTGACCTATCCCATGCCATCTTCCCAGGACTCTTCCATGATGGTTTTTAAACCCACAGCTTCTCTAATAATTAAAAAAAAAAAACATACACACACAAAAGAGGAATGTTCCTTGAGTAAAGCAATTGTGAAAAAGTTATATGCATGTGGAAGGTAACTTAGAAAAATATAATTGTGTTCCAGACATGTTCTAAGTGTTTTACTTATACTAACTCATTTAACATATATTAGCTCATATGTATTGTTTCCTAAAATTAATCTGTCTGAGGATGTATCTGTCATTGAAGCTGATTAATTTCTCACTTCTCTCCCACAAATGCCCTTCTCCTACTTTAAGGAAAAGGTATAACGCTTTCCCATTCTAAGCTTTATCATGAAGTCTTGTCCTTAAGCATGTTTCTTAATAGTGTTTTTTCCTTCTTGGATCCATGAGGACTCTTTTTAGACATTTTCCTAATCACTCCTCCCAATCATAAAATTTTAATGCCACAGACATACTGTATATCTGTTAGTGTCCTATGTGTCTATCTGTGCTTTATACATAGAAAATGGAGGGTTTTTCACCCCTTAAGAGCCAATTTTTGCTTCCATGGAGTATAAGTACCCTATAAGAATCTATAGGGTACTAAAGAGATTGTTTGAAATACTGGTGTTTGTGTGAGAAATTAAATGACTCTACGATTGTACAACAAACCTTTTGCAACTCAATATACTGGTACCTCTGTGGATGAAACTCAGGATTCTGTATGATTAAGTCCTCAGTTTAAGAGTCACTACTAAAGTTTCAGCTTCTGTTATGCAAGCAATGGTGGTAAAATTTCTTTCTTACAACAGGAATTCAATCTTGGGAGCTTGGATTAAAAGCACTAGGAAATACAGAGGTGAATTCAAATGGATGTTGGCCTGTTTTGGATGACTAGCAGACACTTACTTGGGTCTTGACTTTAACCTGGAGAAGCTGGAACACAGGAATAATATTCAGAGCAAGGTAAAATGCATTTCCAAAAAAAGAACAGGAAATTCACAAAGCAAACTCTCTAACAATTTGATATGGAAGGCTGTTTTAGTTTCCCAGCTGCTAAAGCAATTACCATACAATGGGCTAGTTTAACAACAGGAATTTAGGGGAGCAGATGTAGCTCAGTGGTTGAGGGCCTGCTTCCCATGTACAAGATCCTAGGTTCAATCTCTAGTACCTCCTAAAAACAAACAAACAAACAAAAAACACAGGGATTTATTGGCTCACAGTATCAGAGGCTAGAAGACTTCCTTTCTCCTGGGTCGGTATCGTCTAGCCAGTGGCAATCCTTGGAGTTCCTTGGCTTTTTCATCAGGTGGCAATGCTCATGGCTATGTCTCCTCTGTTTTCTTCTGGATTCCAATGACTTACAGCTTCTGTCTGCTTCCTGTGGCTTCTTTCTCTGTCTGACTTTCACTCTGTTTGTAAAAAGACTCTGGTAATTTGAATTAAAGCCCAACCTGATTCAGTTAGGCCACACTTCAACTTATGTAACATCTTGAAGAGATCTTATTTACAATGGGTTCACATCTACCAGAATGCACACCAAAACCAAGAACATATCCAAACTGGGGTATACCACAAGGATACCAACAAAAGTGCTGCTGGTTTCTAACCCTGCAGCTAACTCAGAGTTGCATGCCATTCCAGTCCTGCAGGTTGAATCAGAATTTGAACCAGACCACACAATCATAAACAGAGGCCAAGAATGGGTGTTCTGCTCAGGGAAAGCATAGGAGGGAATGGGGTGCAATAGGTTCTGGATATAGCAGATCAGATTTAAGACCAGCTGATTCTGTGAAGAAGCCTGAAATTTGAAAAGCCTTATGAAGATGGAAGCTAGGCAGATGGCTCTATTTGATGGAATGGTAAGGATTTACCTAAAAAGGTACGGAAAATGGAAATTTAATAGACTTAGGATTTCAATCAAATTTTCCATTTTTTAAAACTCATAGTTATCGCTTAGTTGAAACATTCAATTCTTTGGATCAATTACTTCGGCCAAGTTCGTAATTTGTCACAACCCATGATTTTTCCTGAGTTCACTACATGATTCTGCATTGGGCATCAGTGTGATGTTTTCAATTATTTAAAATAATCTAGGCAAGGCAAGAATGCTTGCTTTGTGCCAGCCCTAACAAGCTTGGCTTCCCTCATCTAGCAAAACTCATCTCTTTGTGCTTTTGAAAAGGGGAAAAACAACCCCAGTAGAAGCCTACACAAATGGTACAAAAATTCTTGGGAACTTTAGGTCCTTCTGCTGTGTATCTCTAGGTTTGGGGAGTGTGAAATTCTCAGACACGATTGTCTGTCTAGACCAGAAAGGAATTTTGAATTTTTTTGGAGCATTATCCTTGCTACTATGATTTCACAATACTCCCTTCTTCTCCATTACTACCTTGTTTTTATAATAATAGAGTAAATTAAAATAGTCTGCTTGGAGAAGTCAGGGGAGAATTTTGTGATGCTTCTGGGGATGAAATGGAAACCTTTGTGGTTGGCAAAACTGGACTGTGGATTGCTACTTTTAAAATGGAAATATCAGAGAATGGTCTCACAGGATTTTAGGAATCGTTAGCTTTGGGCTTTTGTAATGGAACTTTTTGGTTTCTAGCACAAATGAACAATTTGTTTCCAGTCATTTTTTTTTGTATCTCATTTACAAAGACAACATTCTTTCCATTTATTATGTTTACTTAAAATTATTTTAACCCACCAAAGCTAATGAGTAGATTGTCAGTGTTTCATTTCTCTTGTTTGGTACTTAAGTCATTTTCTTGTCCAGTTTAAGAAAAAAAAGCCATGGTTTTCTTACCCAGTCACTTGTCTTATTAATTTTGAATCACTTATGCATTATTTGATTGTTCATACACCCATTTACTTAGTCAACAAACATGAACTGAGCACCTATCACGTTCTCAGAAGGGTAAATGGCACTAGACCTTGGGGATACAGGCAGATGTGATTCTTGACTTGAGCAGCTTCAATTGCTCAACCTTTTTCTCTCAGGAGCTCTATGCAGACCCCCTGTGAAATGACATTCTCTCTCTTTTTTTTTTTAAAGATTTATTTATTTTATTACATATCTCCCCTTCCCCCCCGTTGCGGCGACGCGCTGAGACTTGGTCACTGCGCAGGCGCGGCTTTCCCCGCTTGTGGGCGGCTTCTGCTTCTATTCACGGCCGGCTCTTGCTTCAGTTCGCAGGTGGCTGGCTGCGCTCCACTCGCGGGCGACCTGCCCTGCCCGTGGCAGCTTTTGCCCTGTCCGTGGCAGCTTTTTGCCCTGCCCACGGCGGCTCCGGCCCGCCCATGGCGGCTTGCCATTCTCAAGGCGGTCTGCCTGCTAGGAGAGGTCCCCGGGAACCGAACCCGGGGCCTCTCATGTGGTATGCCGGCGCCCTATCCACTGGGCTATCCAGCCGGCCCCATGACATTTTCTTGATTGTGTGTTATCAAGGTCTGGTGGGGACATTTCATGGCCTGTTTCTCCAAGGATCAGGGACAATGCATTTTAGCTCTTCACTTTTACTACCATGGGATGACCTGCAGAATCTTGACAGCCTTCTTTACCTGACTCACAGGAAGACCACACAGAAGCATTCTCCTGGAATGCCTGGAAGCTGATGAGCCATCTTAATCAAATGAAAGAAATCATAGTTGCATGCCTGAGGAAGAGATGGAAAAGTCTGAACCTGGGCCTTGACTACAGCTAAGTAGATAAATATGTCCTTGGGAGTTTAGCTACAAGCCAAGCGATTACTGAGCAAATCTCCCAATGTGAGAGGAGCTGTAAATCAAATAACATAAGGCCTTCATTACATAAAGGAGAATCGAAAGCGTCCAGACTCAACTTGCAATGTGAGGTGCTCTGGGGAGTCAGCCTGTTGCCACATGTCTACGGGTCTACTGGGTCCAAGTTCTTCTAATATTCAGTCCATGCTCAACTTTTCCTAATTACTGAGGATGTGTTTTTATAGTTCTTTTTTTCAAAGTCAGGTATTGATTCAATCAAGATTTATGGGTTGTGGTTAGTTAAATCTTATAAACCTCTTGTACTCTAGAACAGCTTCCCCTCCCTCCCTGGAGTATTTTTAAAAATAAGATTGGTTTTTTGAGGAGACCAGTCCATTTGTCTGGTAGAAAGTTCCTCATTGTGGATTTGTCTGATTGCTTTCTCATGGTGCTGTTTAATATGTTGCTTTTTGCCCTGTACTTTCTGTAAACTTGATTAAATTCAGATTGAAGTTTGGCAAGAATCCTTCATAGGTGATTTTGTGTACCTGATATCGTGTGCAGTTGGGAGGAAGCTCATTAGTCTGACTATTTGTGATGCTAAATTTGATCACTCGGTTAAAGCGATGTCCACCACATCTTTGTATTGTAAAAGCATATTTTTCCCTTTGAAAATTAGCAAGTAATCTATAAGGGTGATACTTTGGTATAGTGTGTATATCTTGCTCTACCACATCTTTCATTTTATGTTAGCATCCATCATTGATTCTTGTCTGAATCCATCATCTCATTGGCAGTTGTAAACTTGAAATACTCTAAGGCTATAATGCCTTCTACATGTTCCTGTGTATTTTGACACACTCCCATTGGTCTCTGAGCACTTTCATACTTTATGGCACAACAAGCTGTTTGAAGACCAACTTGTTCTTTTATTGCCCCAGACTTGGAATAATCCCTTTCTCCCAGTATCCTTGGTTCCTTTTAGTGGAGAATGATATTTGCATTGGGGCACTGGGTATGCTCATTTCTGCTGGTTTATTATTGTTTCTATATCCTTTCAAAAGACAGACCTAGAAATAAATAATAAATGAATAAATAAAACAAAAAGTTTATATTGATATCTCCAATTTAAAATTTATATTACATAGCTTTACTTAAGTTTTTCAGTTTTATGTTTGTGTCTCTTACTGTAAAATTCTTGATTTCCAGTTCTATTTACTTACTTGTTTTATTCCACTCAAAATAACAACAACATTATTGTTATTGACAATGAATCTATTGAGTGAAGTTTAATATTTATTTGCCATTCTTTTTTAAATTTTTAAATTTTTGTTTTTTATTTTGCCATTCTTTTTGTACTTAGCATATATCCTACTTAGTATATATAGACTACCATGTTTAAAAGTCACTTGGAATAATTCTTTTTTCCATGTTATCACATTACCAATTTTATATAGTTATATTAATTTATTTCAGTTTGTTTTGAATTTTAAGATTTGTTTTTCTATTTGATTTCTTTTTTCCCAACATGTAAAAATTTGCATGGTTCAAAAGTCACACTATATAAAATAGTGTACTTGAAGAAATCTCACTTTTATCCCTCTCCCTTTTATCCTTTCCCTGCCCTCTTGCCCTCTATAGGTCATTATTTTTATTAATTTCTGATACATTGTCTCAGTCTTTCCTTTCAGGAAAAAATGTATTTATATTCCCCCACCCTCTTTTCTAACACAAAAATAGTAATTTTTTTTTTTTTTTTTTTAGGCCAGTAAAAAGAATTTATTGGGAAATGGGGAAAAGAATAGAGCTTGCTGAGAAATGGGAGAGGACGGACACATGCACTGAGATTTGGTACAGCCTCCCTCTGGCAGAGAGAACCAAAAGGTGGTATTCTTTTGCACCTTGCTTGTTTCATTTACTCTATGCATGAGATATTCTTTATTTGCTCCTCCTGGTCTGCTCTTTGCCTTCTTTACCTTTCGTTGCCCTGCTCGGTGCCCTGGAAAGTCATCTGTATGGATTACAAAATAGGGGCTCCTATACCCTCTGGCTTTGGCAGGGGAACAGAGTAGGAGGAGAGGAGCGAGATCAGGGTGTTTACCCTCTCCCCCCAACACTGTGACTTGGCCCTGGCTGTGCTCCTTGATTTAAGGCCACAGATCCTGTCAGGCAGATCCTCCAATATTGATATGACTCTCACCATGTTTCAGTGGCTACTCCCTGCCTTTGTTCCTTTAAGCCTAATGAGTGGAAAGGCTTCCAGCTTTGTTAGGCCAGGGGTGCTTCACCATCCCCTGTTGGTCCCTTAATCCTTCCCCCATCTTATAAGTATTTGCTTTATTGAAATCCCTTTAATGACCCTTTTATGTGTGCCATCTGTTTCCTGCCAGGACTCGGCTTGGCAGACAATTTTTCCTGCACATCTATCACTACATAGAGATCATCTTCATTATTTTTGTATGGCTGCACTGTACTCCATTGTGTAGATGTACATAGCCTAGCCACTCTCTTTGGACCACCTTTGACATCTCAACCTTTCACTCCCAGATGCCAGCATGATTAGACATGAATGATTTGAGTCACTTGCTTTATTCATTTTCTTTTCTAATCGGTAACCTTGAGCAATGTTACTTAACCTCTCTGTACTTCAGGTTCCTCATCTGTAAAGGGAGAATAATAATGGTATTGACTTACAGAGTTATTTTGGAGATTTAATGAGTTAATAAATGTAAAGCACATAGAATTGTGCCTAACCCATAATAAGGACTCAAAAGGGTTAACTTGCATAATCACAGTAATTATAATATATTTATGTTCTCATCTTCTGCTTGTCACATGGCCCTGGGCAGTGTGAAGATGAGCATGAATTTAAGGGGAGCAGTGGAATTTAGAGAAAAGAGTACTGGGCTTGTTGTCCCCAGATCTGGATTGTAGTCCCTGATTTGCTTCTACCACGGGAGTCATTAAACTCTTCTGATGTCATCTGTATGCAAGAGGGTTGGAGAGAGGCCTTGATGCTCCCTGCTTGGTGGTTCTGTGCTCTGTTGCTCTACTGAGTGATTTTCTTTCCTCCGATCACAGGATAGGAAAACCTTCTCTGGAAACTGAAACACCCTCGTCTGTCATCCTGGGATTGACAAGCTCCTAGCTTTCTCCCACCCCATGGCTTTGTGCCCTACCAGAATCAAAATAAAGATTGCTCAAGATGTCAGTCCTCAGCCTCGTCTATACTCCTGGAAAGAAAGGAGAGAGATGAAATTCAGACATTTCTTCTCTTCAGTTTCTTGGCTGCAGGGTGCTTTTGTTTGTTTGCTTATTTCCAAGAATCAATGCTATGCCAACTTGTATATGACATGGATATCTCAGAGTAAAATTGCTATTCAAAAAAATAATAAAGGGCCTGAGCTTCATATCTCTTAAAAGAGATATGAAAATTAACCGTGAGATTTTCTTTAAGTGCAGCTCAGTTGACCGGATCAGTTGGCAATAGAGTCTTTGCAGTAATAGCAAGGTTTGAACTCAGCGAACTGCAAGGAATGTTTCAAGGCAGTCATTTTTGTGGTGTGAGGAACAGAGTATGGCATCTAACTCTGGAAGCCCAGGCACAGAATTAATGAGGGGTTTCATGCATAACTAACAGAATGTCTTTCCAAGAATGTATTACCCTTATTTTGGCATGTGTTCTCAAAACCTTATAAATTGGTGGTCAGTTTGTAAATTCCAAAATTTCCTTTAAAAACTCTGCCTGAGGTTTGTGTATTTTTCTGTATATGTGTTATACTGCAATAAAAAGTTTAGAAAGAAAGAAAAGAAAAGAAAAGAAAAGGAAGAAGAGAAGACAACTCTACTTGAGTCTCACATTCTCTAGGAGAAACCTAAATACTCATCACCCTTCACCCTTAGAGTTTCCTCACTTTATGCTTCAGAGGCTTTTACTTTTACCCCTGGAATTTGGCAACTGTAGAGTAGTGAAAAGAACTCTCAATTCAGAGTCAGAGTCTCTGGCTCTAGATCAGTTTCTTTCACCTAAGAGTTGGTTGTTAATGGGCAAAATTCTTGACCTTTGTACGGTTAAAATTTCTTAACTATGAAACAGGTGTAATATCTCTTGTTATGGGGATCAAATGAGATAATGAATATAAAAAGTGATTCATTACTATAGAAAACAGGAAAGTTTTACAATGATGGTTTTTAAGCATTCTGTTATTTTTCTGGTTTGTTATATTCTTATTATTTGGTCTTCCAAGTTATACCCTTGATCTTCTTCCCACCCAGCAGCCAGAGGAACCCTGTTAAAATGTCAGATCTTGTCACTCCTCCCCTCAAGCCCTCCAGGGCCTCCCTCTTTCTCTCTCTGTCCTCTCAACTCCCCATTGCCTTCTAATTTTAACTCTTACTGCTCTCCTCCTTGCTCATTTTCTTCCAGACACACTGGATTTCCTATCTTCAAGCCTGATGTTTGGACCTGGCCTCAGAGTCTTTGTTGTTCACTCTGCCTGGAATGCTCCCCCCTACCCCCCACTGCCACCTGGCTCACTTTCCCACTTCCTTGGTCTTTGCTCAAATGTCACCTTTTCAATGAGGTCCTTTTGAAATACTTTTGTTAAAGTTGCAATCCTAGCACTGCTTCCTGCTTTATATTTTTACATAGCACTTATTACCTTCTAATATGTATATGAGACACAATATTTTGGCTACTGTTTGTCTTCCCCCACTAGATGGTTACCTCCATGAGAGTAGAGGATTTTGTCTGTCTTGTCAATGGATGGAACCCCAGCATCTAGAGCAATGCCTGACACCTAGAAAGCCTTCAATAAATGTTTTTTGGAAGAATGAATGAATGAACAGATGAATGAATGAGAGTTCCAAAGTCTCACAGGCAGACAGAGGATGGGAACTTACATTTCCAGATGCTTCTAGTTCATAACTAGTAAAACTGGGCCCTTTTGAAAAATCTAATGTGGATTCCATACCATGCCTCAGGATCCTGACCACCTGGAAGGCATTTCCATAATCTCTTTGCATGTTTTAATAATCCAGGAATACTGTCCTCTATTTCAAAGACCTGTGGAGAAGCAGTAAATTTAGGAGGGATGTTCTTTGGAAAAATAGAGAGAATCTGGACCAAATCAGGCAAAGCCACTGAGTGATCTGATCTACTGTGTGCTATTGTTTCCCCACCATATTTGTAGTATTTCCTTCAGCATCATGTAATTTGCTGTTTTTTCCCTTTATTTTTAAGAAGGTTTAGATTATATAAATGTTACACCAAACATATAGGAGACTCCCCTATACCCCACCCCTCCCTCTCCCACACTTTCCCCCATTAACAAAATCTTTCATTAGTGTGGTACATTTGTTACAATTGATGAACAGATATTGAAGCATTGCTACTAACCATGGTTTATAGTTTACATTATGTTTTACACTTTGCACCACACAATTTTATAGGTTTTTGACAAAATGTATAACAACTTGTATCCATCATTGCAATATTATGCAGAACATTTCCAGTGTCCCAAAAATTCCCTGTGTTACATGATTTTTTCCCCTCCTTCCCTTCAAAACCTCTGGTGTTCATTGTCTTTATACCAGTGTTACAGCTTCTTCCATTACTAGAATAACAATGTCTACTTTAATCCATAATTGCATTCTCCCATTATGTTTGTTTGTTCCTCTATCTTGAGGATTTGGGGATGGTGTTGCCCACTCTGCATGGGGCAGATGGATGGAACTATCTTGCTTGCTGTTGTAGATACTCTGTTGTTTAGGATGGGCATAGTCCACCATCATCCTTTTGTTAGTTGTCCTTGGTGAGTCTGATGAACTGGAGAGTATGTGTTGGCTGTAACTCTGCTAAGTTTCAAGGCTCATGAACAGTTGGAAGTCTTTGGGACATATATTTAATGATTATAGGTTCAAATAAGTAGGACAGAAGAACCATGAGTAGGAAAATTATAAATGAGTCTAACCCTGATTTATATGTGTTATCATATATTCCAAGTTAAGGCCCACCAATGGGGTGCTGAATTCCTGGGGTTGTCTGCCCTAACTATAGTGTCTAGATATCTCTAGAGCCCACAGGAGCACCCCTACTTGAGGCACTGTTTACTATGGCAGTCAGTGAGATCCTCCTGAGGCATGCATAAACATAACCTCTGGAATGACCTCCAACACACTTTGAAATCTCTTAGCCATAAAAACTCATTTGGGGGCCGGCTCGATAGCCCAGTGGAGAGGGCACCGGCATACCACATGGGAGGCCCTGGGTTCGGTTCCCGGGGACCTCTCCTAGCAGGCAGACCGCCTTGAGAATGGCAAGCCGCCATGGGCGGGCCAGAGCCGCCGTGGGCAGGGCAAAAAAAGCTGCCACGAACAGGGTAAAAGCTGCCACGGGCAGGGCAGGCCGCCCGCGAATGGATGCAGCCAGCCACCCGCGAACTGAAGCAAGAGCCGGCCGTGAATAGAAGCAGAAGCCGCCCACAAGCGGGGAAAGCCGTGCCTGCACAGTGAGCAAGTCTCGGCGCGTCGCCGCAATGGGGAGGAAGGGGAGATATGTAATAAAATAAATAAATCTTTAAAAAAAAAACTCATTTGTATTTAATATTCCCCCTATTTGGTCTAGGTCTTTTTCCAACTGTAGCATTAGTTGGCACTTGGTATTAGTCCCTTGGTGCCAGGGAGGCTAATCTCTGGGAGTCAT
>PVKH010008511.1:0-19443 GCA_004027955.1 Chaetophractus vellerosus | reverse complement strand
GGGGCTGCGTTTCTCTCCGGGCTTAGCTTGTTTCCTTCACGAGTTCAGCTGAAGACTATGAGACTCTCTGCGTTGCGTCTCTCCACAAGGCCAGCTGCGGCTTATCCGGCGATCGGCTCACTCCAACATCAGAACTGCTTTTCAAATCTCCTTCTCCAAAAATCTCCTCTCTCCTTCTCTCTAATCTCTGCTTCTACTTTAGTCCACCCCCACTGAGGGGTGGGGCTCAATGTCTCACTGAGGTGGCAATTAACGCCCTACTCATAACTTAATCATGCCCAGATGAACAGATGAGCTTACAAACATAATCTAACTTATATTTTTGGAATTCATAATTAATTCAAACTCAAACCACTACATGTGGTGTATTACATTGATTGATTTTCTTATGTTGAACCATCCTTGCATGCCCGGGATAAAACCCACTTGGTCATGGTGTATAATGCTTTTGATATGTTGTTGGATGCGATTAGCAAGTATTTATAAAATTTTTTCTTACTTCCTAATGGACAAATTGGAGCTATTTTTGAAATTTTATAAGATTATTTTTATACTTAAAATGCTGTTTAATTTCAGTTAATCTTCCTGGGTGTCCTTCATTATTATTAGGTAAACTATCATCTCTCTTTATAACTTGATATTCCTTTTCTGTCCTAAACCATCTGGTTTTTAAAAATTTTGTTTGTAGCCATAAGATTATTTGTTATCCACATCACTGGTGTTCCCACTTTCTTCTATTTTACTTGGTCAATTGGAATTCTGAGAACATTATCTTATTTCTTCTATAACAGTGCATTTTCCTCTCTTTTTATTGCTGTGTATTTGATTATTATATTTTTTTATTTTAATGTTTAAAACATTTTGTTTTTAAATGTTTAAAGCATCCAGAAAAGTAGAGAAAATAGCTTAACTGATAACTTTGTCCACAAACCTGAGTTTAAAAATTGAAGATTAAAAGCTTAAAGTAATTATATTTTGGAATTATGTTGCATATATAAATTGTACCTTGGGAATATGAGTATATATATATTTATATATCAAAAGAATAGCATACAATGTAGATTCAAGAATAAAATATGGTATGACATACAGTTCAATAGAAATCTTCATACAATGGGAAGGATAGAGAAAAGCTGTGGTTTTCCCATAAATCCATCAGGCAGTAAACTGGAAGAAATAACAGATAAATTGTCAAAACTGAAGGTAGCAGAAAGTTTCCATTTAAAAAAATGGATTGGACAACATCTTTGATAAATTTTTCCATTAGTTGCAAAAAAAATGGGATTTTAGTTTTCCTGAGTACATCATGAAAGTTTCACCCAGTAAAAGAAATATATATTAAAAGATTTATGCAAAGAACTGACTGACTTGATTATGAGGGCTGTTGAGGCAAGTCTAAAATTAATAGGGCAGGTTAACAGGAGGCAGGCTGGAACTTTTGAGCACAAGCCAAAGATTCTATCCAACAGCCAAATTTTTTCTTCCTCAGGAAAGCCTCAGTTATGCTTTAAAATTCTTTCAACTGATTAAGTCAGTCTCACCCATAATATCCAAGATAATCTCCCTTACGTAAACCAATTGATTATGAACTTTACTCACATCTATAAAATACCTCCATAGGAACACCTCAATTAATGTTTGGTTGAATAACTGGGGACTATAGCCTAGCCCAGGTGTAAACTTAAAACTGACAATCACAGTCAACTTGGAAGTCATATACATCTCCTTAAAACACACTTCACTCCACATAAAGTCAAAGCCATACTTCCACCTAAATGATGCATCTATCCTGAACACAAATGAAAACATGCTCTTTCCCCACAAGAAAAATGAAAAGTTCTTGGGTGATGTTCATTTTTCTCCTTTGATATCCTCTAATTTAAATACTATGAAATGAAATTAATTATACTAGATAAGAAGGTAAGAGAATTAAGAAAACAAAGTACTTAGTAAATACACACACACACACAAACATATTCGCAATAAAATAAGGAATAAATACTCTTAACTATTACAGTCCTTATCTTTGCAACTGGTCACATCATCTTAGCTGCTATTGATAACTGCCTTTTCCCATTACCTGTTCCACACTCTCCTTGCCCTCAGCAAACATGCCAGTACACTGTGGATCTTTGCTTGTTTGGAAGACCTGTACCTTTATTCCTGAAATTTATTTATTATAAGTTTTGTCTGTATTGAGTGTTGTGGTTTTGCATTGACTATAATCACAGACATGGCAGCACTAAGATACATTCTAAGGGATCTCCGATATTACAGACATAATCTCCCTTACCTCCATTTTGCAGTAGTAACCCAATTTCCTTTTGATAATCTGGGTCAATCACCTGTTGGTTAAGAGGATTGAGAAGCTTAAAGTTACTAGTGGAAGTCTCAAATTCCTATTCAATGGAATCAGTTTTGTGTCTTCTAATGGATGCATTCCTTCCTTTGAAAGTAATACCTCTAGACCAGCAGAGCCTAAGTTCATACAGATAGGAAGCAAACATTTTGCTAATGTATGACTAGGCTAAAAGGGTGTGAAGCCATTCCCATTTCTACCCTTTGATTTTTGGACTCATGAATCATGGCTATGGGAGAAAAAGAACACATCTGGAATGGTAATTTGGAGCACATGCAGCATCTTGAAGGACATTGCCCAAATCTACATAATATTACTACCTTGATAGTACTGTAACTGCATATACAGAAGGCCATATCACAATTCTACAAATCCAGGTGCTTCAGAATGATGGGGAACATGGTATTAAATAATACCAGCAAAGTCCATTGCCACACTTCAATTGCTTTTTTGGTTTTTAATATACTTTTTAATTTTATTTTTTAGATACTTAGATTATATAAATGTTACATAAAAATAAAGGGGATTTCCAAATGCCCCACTCCCTATCTCTCCCACACTTTCCCACATTAACAACATCCTTCATTAGTGTGGTACTTTTGTTAAAATTGATGAACACATTTTGGGGCATTGCCACTAAGCATGGATTAGAGTTTACATTGAAGATTGCACTGTCTCCTGTACAACTTTGTAGGTTATAACGATATATATAATGGTCTGTATCTGTCATTGCAATGTGATTCAGGTAAATTCCCATATCCTGTAAATGCCCACTTATACTGGTTTTCCCTCTCCCTCTTCTCAGAACCTTCAGTGGCCACTGCCTCCATATCAGTGATGAAAGTTCTTCCATTGCTAGAATCACAGTAAGTCTATAGTAGAAAAACACTGAGTCTACTCTAGTCTTTCCTTCATTCCCCAATCCTGAGGATTCTGGTATGGTGATGCTCCCTCCACCTCTAACTGAGAGGGGGCTTAGATTCCATGGGGCAAATAGATGAGGTTATCTTGCTTGCAGTTGCAGACTCTCTCTGTTCCTTAGGATGGTCATTGTCAATTATCATCTCCTTTTTATTTGTAGTGGGTGAATCCAATAAACTGAAGAGTAGGTGTTGCAACTCTGTTGAGATTCAAGGCCCAGCTGGCACATGGATGGCCCAAAGATTTAAATCTCTTGGTCATACGCCTATCAACTCTAGCACTAACTATAGGTTTAAACAGAAGGGGTAGAAGAGCCATGTGTAGGGAAACCACAACTGAGTCTGACTCTTTCACACTGGGGAGCATAAAATCCCAAGTAGGGCCCACTCTCAGGGCATGAAACTCCTGAGCTCTCTTCCCTGACTTAGTGTCTGGATGTCCTCAGAGCCCCCAGGAGACCTGCTATTTGAGGCAATACTTACTTTGGCAGTCAATGAGATCCTGCTTAGACATGCATAAGTGTAGCTTCTAGAATGACCTTCCAACTCACTTTGAAGTCTCTTAGCCAGTTGTCTTTACATTTTTCCACTTTTGGTCAAAGTCTTTTTCCAGTTACATTGCTAGTTGGTGCTTGGTAGTAATACCTCAGTGCCAGGGAGGCTCATCCCCAGGAGTCATGTCCCATCCTGGGGGGAAGGTAATGCATTTATATGTTCAGTTTGGCTTAGAGAGAGGCCACATTTTAACAATGTGGAGGCTCTCAGGAGATAACACCTTATAATTCTAGGCTAAGTTTCCATTTCAAAAGTAAAGGTTCATAAGTACAGTTATCAATATCATGGGCCCATAAATGGTCCTTCTTCCTTCATTAGTCCCTGCCCCTTTATTCAGGGGATTGTTGCTGTACCTTTACAGAATGTAGCAGAGATCCCCAGAATGGGAATTCCATAGTCTTTCTGTTGGTTTGTGAATCTCCACCCACTGTGACAATGCCCCATGAACACCTGAACACATTTATAGACATTATAGTATGCCCCAGGTCAATCTCCTCCCTGCATGCCCCATCACTGACACCCTGCACCAATCATCCTCCCTTGCCACAGTAAATACCCTCCTGTGATCCAATACTTCTTCAAAAATGAAGCCAAGAAAATAACCAAATACAATTAATAAGAATATTAAATATTTAAAAAAATAACAATTAAAATACAAAAAATAAAAAATATTTGGAATAATAAAAACAATACAAAATTTAAAAAAAATTTGACATTATGTCTTTCATCACTGTAAGATTTGTTATCTTATATGCACAGGGAGATTTTCTTCCTTTTATTCCCCCAGGGTCTTATTTTTTTCATTTTATCTTCAAAGAAGCTATAGGTTACAGAAAAGTGATGTATGGAATATAGGAGATTTTATATACCCAACATCCTCGCCCTTTTTCCTTTCCCCTGTTAATAACATTTTACACGTGAATGGTACATTTGTTAAAATTGATGTACAAATATTAAAACATTGCTACTAACTAAGGTCAATGGCTTACATTATGGTTTACATTTTGGACCACAGACTTTTATAAATTTTGATGAAATTTAACATGGCCTGTATCCATCATTGCAAGATCATGCAGAACACTTCCATTACCCCCCAAATTCCCCATGCGTCATCTATTCTAATCCTCCCTACCCCTGCATTGGGACCCATGGCAACTATCATGCTCCACTCCTAGAATATCAAGACTCATAGTTACCTGCAACAAGATTGAGGGCTTGACATACTGGCCTGTCATCCTCTATTAGGCACTGCCTATGCTCCTGACAGACTCCTGCCCCTCTATTTGAGAACACAGCAGGATCCCTAGAATGGGATTCCAACACCTTCCCGCTCTTCTGTGAGTCTCCACCCACTGATGCAACACATGACAGGATGAATACTTAACATTCCCTATAAGCCTGTGCCAGGTGCACCTTGTTCCACATGCCACCCACATGCAGCACCCTAAACCAGTAACTCTCTCCTGCCATATTTGCCAAAAGAATATTCCTAACGTTGTAGTTTCAACCACATACCCACAAATCCCTAGTGTTCACCTGTGCCCTCACCCAAACCTCCCCCCAGTTTCAAAGACAGTCCACCCCACCTTCCCCACCCACCCTACACACCTCACAAGCCAGAACTACTAAGCCAAATTGTATCACTGCACCACTGTCATGCCTGTCCACTGCACAACTACACTCCTCCACATATTCATATATTTTGCCCATGTGGGCATTGGCTCCCAACCTTCTGCATTTCTGTCTCTTGTAAATGTATCTTCAAGACTCTAGCTCTGTGAGTTTGCTCCATTTGCTTAATTCATATCAGTGAAGTCAAGTAATATTTGTCTTTCAGTGCCTGGCTTGCTTCATTCAACATAAGGTCTTAAAGATTCATCCAAGTTATCCCATATGTTGATACTGCATTCCTTCTTACAGTGAAGTAATGTTCCATTGTTTACATATACCACAAATTGTTAAACTTTCATCTGTTGATGGGTTTTTGAGTTGTTTCCAAATTTTGGCAATAGTGAATAATGCCGCTATAAACATTGGTGTGCATATATCTGTTCATGTCCTTGCTTTTAATTCTTTTGGGCATATACCCAGCAGTAGGATTGCCGGATCATATGGCAGTTCTATAGTTAGTTACCCGAGGAACCACCAAACTGTCCTCCACAATGGCTGCACCATTCTACATTCCCACCAGAAGTGGATGAGGTTTTATGTTCCTCCTCATACTCCAATACTTGTTTTTTTTTATTTTTTTAAACTTTTAAAATATATTTTTATTAGTGAGATTGTGAACTTCCAAAACAATCATGCACATGTGTGGAATTCCCCTACAACACCCTTCCACCAACACATACATTGTTGTGGAACATTTGTTACAAATTATGGTCTATTCTGTACATTTGGTATATTTTTCCATACCCCTCTATTATTATTATTAATTTTTAATTTTTTAATTTTTAAAAAATATACTTAGATTACATAAATGTTACACAAAAATATAGGGATTCCCATATGCCCCACCTCCCACACCTCCCACAACCTCCCATATAAAAATCATTCATTAGTGTGGCACATTAATTGCAATTGATGAACACATCCTGGAGCTTTGCCATTAAGCATGGACCATAGTTCACATTGTAGATCGTACTCTTTCCCACACAGTTCTGCATGTTATAAGATTATATAAAATGGCCTATATCTGTTGTTGCAATGTCACACAGGACAATTCCCAAATTCTGAAAAAGCCCCTGTATAACAACTGCTTTTCCCTCTTCCTGACCCCAGAGCTTCCAGTGGCCGCTGGCTCCACATCAATGTTGTAATTACTTCCATTGCTTGAATCACAATAAGCCTATAGTAGAATACCAGTAAGTCCACTCTAGTCACAGCTCTTCCCCCATCCTGAGGAATCTGGGATGGTGATGTCCACCCCATCTACAACAGAGAGCGGGAATATATCCCATGGGGAAGATGGATGGGATTATACTGCCTGCAGCTGCAGACTCTCTCCATTACCTGGGATGGCCATTGTCCATCAGCATCTCCCCACCAGTTGTCCTTGGTGAGTCCAATGTGCTGTAGACTAGGAGTTGCTGCTCCATCGAGGTTCCGGGTCAGCTGGCACATGGGCAGCCCAAAGTCTCTGGATGTACACCTACAAATTCCAGCACCAAATATAGGTTTGAATAGAAGGGACAGATTAGCCATGTGCAGGGAAGACATAGTTGAGTCCAACTCTGTCACTCTCAGGAGTACAAACTCCAAAGTAGGGCCCACTGGCAAGGCACCAAACTCCAGAGCTAAGTGCACTGACCACAAGACCTGGTGTCTCCAGAGCCCTCAGGAGCCCCACTATTTTGGGAGATATCCACTTTGGAATTCTATGAGATCCTACTGTGATGTACATAATATTTCCTCTGGGATGAATTCCCGACTCACTTTGAAGTCTCTTACCCATGTGAACTCATCTATCTTTACTTTTTCCCCCTTTTATTCAAGGTCTTTTTCCAGTTGCCTTGCCAGTTGGTGCTAGGTAGCAATCCCTCAGTGCCAGGGACGCTCATCCCTGGGAGTCATTTCCCACGCTGGGAGGAAGGTAATGCATTCATAATCTGAATTTGGCTTAGAGAGAGGCCACATCTGAGCAACAAGGAGGTTCTCAGGAGGCAACCCTTAGGCACCCCATAACAATAGGCACTTGTTTTTTAATAGCCACCAGTCTAATGGGTGTAAAATGATATCTCACTGTAGTTTCTATTGGCACTTCCTAAATAACTAGTTATGTTGAGCATATTTTCACATGCTTTTTAGGCATTTGTATTTCTTCTTTGGAGGAATGTCTGTCCAATTAACTTGCCCGGGTTTTAATGGGTTGTTTGTCTTTTTATTTTTGAGGTGTAGGATGTCTTTATATATGCTGGATATTAGACCCCTATCAGATATATGGTTATCAAATATTTTCTTCCATTGAGTAGGCTGCCTTTACAATTTCTGGATAAACTCCTTTGAGGTACAAAAGTTTTTAATTTTGAGGAGGTCACATTTATCGATTTTTTCTTTCGTTGTTTATGCTTTGAGTGTAAAGTTCCTGAAACCATTTCCTAATATAGGATCTTGTAGATGCTTCCTTACATTGTCTTCCAATATCTTTTCGTTCTTGGATCTTATATTTAGATATTTAATCCATCTTGAGTTGTTTCTTGTATAAGGTGTGAGATGTTGTTCCTGTCTCATTCTTTTGGGTAGGGATATCTAGTTCTCCAAGCACAATTTGTTGAACTCTCCCAGTTGAATGGGCTTGGTGGTCTTATCAAATATCAGTTGACTGTATATGTGAGGATCTATATCAATATTTTCAATTTAGTTCCATTGATCAGTATGTCTCTACTTGTGCCAATACCGTGCTGTTTTGAGCTCTGTAGCTTTGTAGTATGTTTTACAGTCAAGTAGTTTGATTCCTCTTATTTCATTTTTCTTTTTCAATATGTGTTTGGCTATTCAGAGCCTCTTGCCCTTCCAAATAAATTTCACAGTGAGCTTTTTGAATTCAGAAAATAAAGGCTGTGGTAATTTTCATTGGGATTGCATTAACTCTGTAAATCAATTTGGGTAGGATGGATATCTTAGTGATATCTAGTCTTCTTATCCATGAACAGGGAATATTCTTCCATTTATTTAGGTCTTTGATTTCCTTTACCAGTCTTGTATGGTTTTCTGATTTAAGTCATATACATTGTAGTTAAATTTATTCCTTGGTGTTTGATTCTCTTAGTTGCTATTGTAAACAGGATTTTTTTCTTGGTTTCCTTCTGAGATTCTCAGTGGTGTACAGAAATGCTATTGTTTTTTTTTTTTTAAAGATTTATTTTATTTTATTACATATCTCCCCTCCCTCCCATTGCAGGGACGCGCCGAGGCCGGTCACTGCGCAGGTGCGGCTTTCCCCGCTTGTGGGCAGCTTCTGCTTCCATTCATGGCCGGCTCTGCTTCAGTTCGCAGGTGGCTGGCTGCGCTCCATTCACAGGGGAGCTGCCCTGCCCCTTGGCGGCTTTGCCCTGTCCATGGCAGCTTTTTGCCCTGCCCACGGCTTCTTTGGCCCGCCCATGGCGGCTTGCCCTTCTCAAGGCGGTCTGTCCGCTAGGAGATGTCCCCTGGAACCGAACCCGGGGCCTCCCATGTGGTATGCCGGCACCCTATCCACTGGGCTATATGGCCGGGCCCTGATTTTTGAAGATTTATCTTATAACCTGCATTTTACTGAACTCATTTATAAGCTCTAGAAGCTTTTTTGTAGAAATTTCAGGGCTTTCTATGTATAGCATCATGTCATCTGCAAATAGTGAAATTTTCAGTTCTTCCTTTCCAATTTGGATGCCTTTTATATCTTTATCTTGCCTAAATACTCGAGCAAGTACTTCTAACACAATGTTATATACAAGAGGTGAAAGTGGGCATTGTTTCCTTTTTGCAGATCTTATAGGGAAATCTTTTAGGATTTCACCATTGAATATGATGTTAGCTGTGGGTTTTTCATCTATACCCTTTACCATGTTGAGGAAGATTCCTTCTATTCTTATCTTTTAAAGTGTTTTTTTTTTTTTTTTGGTCAGGAAAGGGTGCTATGTTTTGTCAAATGCTTTTTCTGCATCTATAGTGATGATCATGTGATTTTTTCTTTTGAACTGTTTATGTCGTGTATTGCATTGACTGATTTTCTTATGATGAAACATTCTTGCATATAAGGGATGAAACCCACTTGGTCGTGGTGTATATTTGATTTCATGTGTTGTTGAATAGGATTAACAAGTATTTTGTTGAGTAATTTAGCATCTAGGTTCATTAGATTGGTCTATAGTTTTCCTTTCTTGTGGTATCTTTTTTGGCTTTGGTATTAGGGTGATTTTGGTATCATAGAATGAATTAGGCAATATTTCCACCACTTCTATTTTTTTGGAAGAGATTAAGCAGATTGGTGTTAGTTCCTTCTGGAATGTTTGGTAGAATTCACCTGTGAAGCCGTCTGGCCCTGGGCTTTACTTAGTTGGGATGTTTCTCATGACTAATTCTATCTGGTTACTCGTGATTGTTCTCTTGAGTTCATCACTTTCTTCTTGCATCAATGTTGGCTGCTTGTGTATTTCTAGGAATTTGTCCATTTCCTCTAAATTATACATCTTGATGGCATACAATTTTTTCAAAGTATCTTCTTATGATGCTCTTTATTTCTGTGTGGTCAGTGGTGATATCCACTTCCTCGTTTCTTATTTCATGTATTTGCATCTTGTCTCTTTTTTTCTTTCTTAATCTAGATAAGGATTTGTAAATTTTATTAATCTCCTCAAAGAACCATCCTTTGGTTTTGTTTATTTTTTTCTAGTGCTTTCTTATTTTCAATTTCATTAAGCTCTGCTCTAATCTTTGTTATTTCCATCTTTCTACTTGATTTGGGTTGAGTTTATTGTTCTTTTTCTAATTTCTCCAGATGTGCAGTTAGATCTTTGATTTAGCTTTTCTTCTTTTTTTAATATAGGAATTTTTGGCTGTAAATTTCCCTATCAGCACTGCTTTTGTTGCATCCCATAGGTTTTGATTCATTGTGTTGTCATTTTTATTCATTTCAAGATAGTTACTGATCTTTGCAATTTCCTCCTTGATGCACTGATTGTCTAAGAGTGTGTTGTTTAACTTCCACATCTTTGTGCCTAATCTGATTCTCTGGCCCTTACTGATTTCCAGCTCCATTCCATTGCTGTCAGAGAAATTCCTTTGTATAATTTCAATCTTTCTGAATATATTGAGAGTTGTTTTGTGGCTCAGCATGTGTTCTATCCTGGAGAATTATCCATGAGTGCTTGAGAAGAATGTATATCCCACTTTATTTGGGTGTAATGTTCTGTATATGTCTATTAAGTCCGGATCCTCTAATGTATTTTTCAAGGTCTCTGTTTCTTTATTGATCTTCTGTCGAGATGTTCTGTCTAAAAGTGATAATGGTGAATTAAAGTCCCCCACTATAATTGTAGAGTCATCTATTTCTCCACTTAGTTTTTCCAATATTTGCCTTATGTATTTGGAGGCACACTGGTTAGGTGCCTAAATGTCTATGATTGTCCTTTCTTCTTGATAGATTACCCCTTTTATTAATATGTAGTGTTCTTCTTTGTCTCTTACTATAGATTTGCATTTAAAATCTATTTTGACCAATACTAGTATAGTTATTCTTGCCATTTTCTGATTATTGTTTACATGTAAAATTGCTTTCCAACTATTCACTTTCAGCCTCTTTGCGTCCCTTGGTCTAAGGTCAGTTTCTTGTAGAAAGCATATAGATACGTCATATTTCCTCATCCATTCTGCCAATCTGTGTCTCTTGATTGGAGAGTTTAATCCATTAATGTTCAATGTTATTACTGTCTAAGAATTACCTACATTAGCCATATTTTCTTTAGGTTCATGAATGCCATATATTGTTTTATTTCTCTTTTTATTGTTTTAGTTACTCTTACACACTCCTCCAACTCTCTCTCCTGTTTTTTTTCCTTTCAACCTGCAGAACTCCCTTTAGTATTTCTTGAAGGGCAGGTTTTCTATTGAAAAACTCTCTTAATTTCTATTTACCTGTGAATATTGTGAATTTTCCCTTATTTTTGAATCCCAGCTTTGCTGGAGAGAGAATTGTAAGTTGTAAGTTTTTTTTTTAAAGCACCTTAACTATGTCATATCACTGCCTTATTGCCTCCATGATTTCAGATGAGAAATAAGCACATAATCTTATTGAGCTTCCCTTGTATGTGATGGATCTCTTTTCTCTTGCTGCTTTCAGTATTCTCTCTTTGTCTCAACCATTGAACAATTTGACAAACATATTTCTTGGAGTAGGCCTGTTAGGATTTATAATGTTTGAGTTGCACTGCGCTTCCTAGACATGTACATCCATGTCCCTCAATAGAGTTGGGAAATTTTCAGCCATTATTTTCTCCAATGTACCTTCAACTCCCTTTCCCTTGTTTTCTCTCTCTGGGATGCCTATAATTTGTATATTTCTGTATTTTGTGTTGTCATTTAAATCTCTAAGTTCCTGCTGGATTTTTTTTCTATCTTTTATCTCTCTGTTCTATTATCTGTCTGATTTCAGCTCTACTCTCTTCCATATCACTGATACTTTCCACTGGATTTTCAAGTTTTCTATTATGAGCTTCCAGTATATTTTTGATTTTTTGCATTGTGCCATTCATCACCATCAGGTTTGCTATCTCTTTAGGTAGTTTACAATTTCTTCTGTATGGTCCCCCATTGTCTTCTTAATATCCTTTATCTCTTTGTTCACTTTAAGTTTATTCATGATATTTAGGTGGACATCCATTAATAGTTGTTCCATTACTGGATCTCTTCCTGTTTTTCACCTAGTTCATCAGATTGGGCCATGTCTTCCTCTTTCTTAGTATGGCTTGTAATTTTTTCTTGGTGACTAGGCATCTGTTTATCTTGATGGGTTTATTTGGTTGGTTAGCTTGTATTTCTACTCTAGGGTTTTATTTTGTTGTTTCTTTGTGTGTGGTAAGATTAATTTTTGATACTTGGTTCCTCTTATCCTATATCCTTTCAGTTGTCTTTGTTCCCTTGAAAAAAAATATTAGGATGAGGAAAAAGAAAGTGATAAGAAGAGAAAAAGAATAATAGTAATAATAATACAAAAAATGTAGAAGAGGAACCAATCATGAGCTAGAAAACTAAGTAATATGAGTAGAAAATCATAAAATATACAAGGGGATAACAATGAAAGGAGGTGGAATAAAGAAAATAAAATAAGAAACAAAACAGATAGAAAAAATTAGAATGAAAAGGCCAGACAGATGAGTAGAAAAAAATTAAACAAGAAATAAAATAGAGAGAAAAAAAAAACAGAGAAAATTAAAAGTCTGCACAGATGTGAAGACACGAGAAGGAAAAAAATGGAGAAAGATAGAGAAAAACAAAAAATGAAGTCCAAACAAGATGTGGTAGAATGGAAGAAAAGCACCAGAATTCAAATGACAGAAAAATGAAGGAAAGAAGAGAAATACAGTAGGTTGGAAAAATAAGTAAAAAAAAAAAAAAAAAAAGGAAACAAAGTAAGGGAAAACAACAATCAAGAAAGAAAACAGCGACAGAGAAACAACCCAGGAAAAACAGCCTTCCCTCTTAGGCCCTTAGGGAGCTTCTCAGGCTGCTGGTGCTCATGAATTAATCACACTGCAGCCTGACTTCCCCAGTCAATGCATCCAGTTTAGAAAAAGAAAGAAAAAAATTAAAAAACCATAAAACAAAAGAGCAGAAACTCAGTTTATAAGTTCCTTTTTATTAGGTGCTAGCTGTGTGCCTTGTCTCTCCTTGGATCCCTTCACTTAGGAGGTATTGAAGACTTGAACCAGCAACCTTCTACATGCAAAACAGAAATCCCCCCACTGCACTACCACAACCCTATAGACTAAGTAGCCTTTTGACAACTTATCAGGCTCTTCCTTCCTCTGTTTCCCTTACGTGAATTGGACTTCTAACAGTTTTCAGGGGCCACATGTCTCTGCCCCCTCCCACTCAGCTGTCTGCTGAGAGCCAGAGGGTCCAGGGACGCTATTTGCCTTGAGGTTGGGACCTACCTGCCCACCTTTCTAGCCACAGGGGTGAGAAACTCATGGTTTTCCCTTCGGTTCTTCATTTCTTTGTCCAGCTCATTCCAGAATGAAGCCCTGTAGCCTCCTGCACTGTAAATTCCCAAAACAGCTCACTTGGATATGATTTTGCACCTTCTCTGCCATTTTTTTTTCAAAAGAGCAGAACAGTGCCTAAATACATCAATGCGATTTTCCTGTACCTCTCCATAATTTGCTTTGAAGGGAGTTCCTTGATCAGAAACAATGTATGTGGAATACCAGGACAGTGTATAAGTCATTCTTTAGGTCTGTGTATGGTAGGTTTTGGCAGAAGCATCACATGCAGGGAAGGCAAAACCAAATTCAGAGTTAATATCTACTTCAATAAGAACAAAGCTGCCCTTCCATGATGAAAGCAATCCAATGTAATCCATCAACATCAGGTAGTTGGATATGATTGCCCCTGGGAATGGTGCCATATAGGGGAATCAGTGGTGGTCTCTGCTGCTTGCAAATTGGGCACCAGATGTAGAAAGGTCTGTTTTGGTGCATTGAATTCCATATTGCTGAGCCCATGCATAAAACCCATTCTTTCTACCATGGCTATTTGTTTCATGATCCCATTGGTTAATGACAAGAATGCCTAGGGAAGAGGCTGACTGGTATCAACAGAATGGGTCATCCTGTCCAGTTGAATATTAAAATCCTCTTCTCCTTGGGTCAGCCTTGATTGAGCATTCATGAAGCATACAAATATATTCACGTTCTTTGCTTATTCAGGGAGTCCATATATAGACCTATTGCCAGAAGTCTTTGTCACCAAATTACCAATTACATTCCTTCCGTATTCCTGACCGACTACCCTAACCATTGGCTACTGCTCATAAATATGTATAGACTCATATTTCAGACATTTTGTCTTTCTATGGAAAATGAAAAAACTGGTGCTGTTCAAAGTTGTTCCCACCATTGTCCTTCTGGGATGTTGCTGAAAGGGGCTTTGGAGTTGTAGCTGTCTACTTGTGGATAGTGGCTGCATGTTGTGCAGAAGCTGTTGTAGTAAAGGCCCAAGTTTTCACTTCCTTAATCAACCAGGGATAGAGAACTCCTGAATGAGTCCATATGTCAGACTAGAGAGAGAAGGTAATGTAGCAAGAGTAGAGGTCATGGGCATTTGCCACTGTGTGCCATCGGGCCTGCTTAAGCCCAAAATTTATAATTTCCATTTGACGATGGAGTGCTGCTGTCTATGTCCAACTCTATGGTTTGGTAAGTCAGACAACACCCAGTTCATGATGAACAATCTAGGTCACAGGGCAACTAGGTGATCATGGTTAAACATTCAGTGTTTACTAAGACCCAGCAGCAAATCAACAGTTGTTCTCTAAAGAAGGGTAGTTATCTGCAGAGTATGGCAGGGTTTTACTTCAAAATCATGAAGGTCTGTACTACAAGTCACCTATAATGGTCTTCCAAAGGCAACAAACAGCATCTCTATCTGCCACTGACACTTCAAGCACTATCAGTCTTTTGAATCATATGGCCCATGTGGCAGAATAGTTTGGATGGCACACTGGACAGTTGCAGAGACCTGTATACAATGAGCAGCTTTTTCTGTCATTTGGTAAATGGATTGGAGAAGGGTACTCAATCAAGAGATAAATATGTGGTCTCCAAACTCCAAAAAGCTCCACTTGCTGTTGTGCCTGTTGGGCATATTGCAGGAAAGCCCAGATGCAACAATTTATTCTTTACCTTAGATGGAATATCTCAACGTGCCCCACACTTACTAGATTCCTAGAAATTTCATTTAGGTAGAAAGCCTTGAAGTTCTGTCAGATTTACTTCTCACCATCTGACATGCAAATGTCTTATGAATATTTCTAGAGTAGTTTTTGTTTCCTGCCAACAAGTTCCAATAATAATCGATGTAACTGACCATTGTGATGTCTTGTAAGAGGGAAAGGCAATTATGGACTTTGTGGTTTAAATTATGACAAAAGACAGGAAAGTTGAGATACTACTGAGGTAAGTGTATTGCTTGCCTTGCCAGCTGAAAGAAAACTGGGTCGGGTGATATTTACTAAGAGGTACAGAGCAAAAAAGCATTTTCCAGATCAATACCTTCATACCAGGACCAAAAGATTTCTTAATTTTTTCAAGCAATTAAACCACACCTGGAACAGCAGCTGCAATTGGAGTCACCACCTGATTACATTTATGAAAATCCAATGTCATTGTCCAAGATCTGTCAGTATTCTACACACATCAAATAGGCATTTTGAATGGAGATATGGTGGTTATCACCACCCCGTATCCTTCAAGTCCTTAATGTGTCATTAAGATCTGTTCTTACACATATTCCCTGAATTTCTGTCTGTATAATTTGGAAAAATCATGCAATTATTTTGGTATGCCCCCCTTTGGGCATCCTGGGACATGAGTGTAAGTATAGGTCTAGAAGCAAAGAGGAATGGTAAGAGTAGGTCCTGAGCTGAATCAGCAGTGCTTTGTAAGGCAACTACCTCAGGGGAGCCCATTTATGAGTTCAGAGGTGGAAGGGCTACTCCTGTTGGCAAGGAAACTTAGCAGGTTTTAGGAGTCTGATATCCCCAGATGTACTGGGATCCTTCGATATGCATCCATCCCATATTTTGCATTCCCATTATTTTAAAATGAATGCCATTGCACTTATAGAAGACACCTTGGGAGCTTGAATATTTTATTTGCATTACTATTCAGCCAGTGACAGGATGAGACTCTGGGTTTGGTTTTCAGATATCTAAGCCCTGAGGCTGTTTAAGGTAAGAGTTTATATAGGGAAATATGGAAGATTCCTGGTCATTTATGCAGAGCTTGAGGTGGGAATTTGAAGTCCTGAGTTTCTCCTTTCCTTTCCTCACTTTTTTCAGGCAGTTAAGAGGCAATGATGCAATCCCATGATACTTCTTAGTTTGACTGAAATGGGCCTTGCCTTTTACACATATTTGATTAGGAGTATCCAATGACAATATTTGTGTATCTCTATTGCCACATCATGCCATGGACTACACATGCCCTCTTTACAGTATAAATAGAATCTTAGTGCCTTTAAAACTAATCAGACTTGAGAACCAATTCAAAAAATCCTGAACAAATTCTGAAAACTTATCCTTAAGATTTTGTTCTTCTCGAACCACTGAGACTACCAAAATCTTCAGGTCAGGGTTCAAATATGGTTAGAAAAGAACCATCTGGAGATATATATTGAGATATTTATTGCAAGAAACTGGCATATGTGATTGTCGGGGCTGACAAGGCAAGTCAGGGAAAAAGCAGGCTGGGACTTCTGGGCACAAGCTGAGGCTGCTATCCACAGGTAGAATTTCTTCTTCCTCAGGGAAGTCTCATACTATTCTTCAGGCCTTTCCACATTTGGCCGAATCAGATTATCTAGTATACTCTCCCTTAAATCTAATTGATTATGGCTTTTTAAAAACATCTACAAAATACCTTACAGTAGCACCGAGATTAGTGTTTGATTTAATGACTGGAGATTATAGTCTAGAAAGTCGATTCATAAAACTGACCATTATTTTTCCTATTTAAAAGTTTTAGAAAATTCTTTTACCAATATTTTTATGGAATTTTGAAGCAAATTCAAGGTAATTGTGTTTCTGCTCCCTTTTATTATTTGGGATAAACAGCAATGAGAATTGAATACGAGTATTTTGTATTTTTTTCCACTAAAAATGCTTAATATTGAAGATTCTCTTTTAAATTAAAAGTTGTGAATTATTTAACAACATGGTGAATGAAAGCAGAATAATAATATTTTAATTGCCCATTAGTGTATTTACCAGCCTGCAAGTTATGGGATAAGAAGTAAGGCTTCCTTTCTTGTCCCTCTACACTCTTCAACAGAGTAGAAAGAGGAATCCTTTTTATTTACATATTGGATTGTGGTTATTCTCCATGCAAATCCTTCAACAGTCCCCCAGTTCACTTAGAACAAAACCCAAAATCCTTACAATGGCTCTATATGCTTATTCCAGTCAATTCTCTGAACTCCTCTCCTATCACATCCAGCTCACTCACTCTGTTCCATCTTCACTGGCCTTTGTGCTGCCCTCCTTGGTCTCCCTGCAGGACCTGTACAGTAGCTGTCCCCCTGCCTAGAATGTTCTTCAAGTTTTTGCTCAAAAGTCATCTTCTCAGTAAGACATGACCTGACCATCCTATTTAAGTTGAAACCCCTCCCCATGTTCCCCTTCTTCTCTATTCCCCTTACCTTGCCTTTTTATCCCCTAGCACTTGACAACTTCTAAAATACAATATGATTATTTATATTTTATTTTTTGTTTAGCACTCTGGAGTGTAAAATACATGTTAACAGGGATAGTTGTAGGGTTTTTTTCCTTTTCATGTCTTTAGCCCTTCATACCTAGCATATAGTAGGGTCTCAATAAATATTTAATGAATCTGAAAATAAAAAATAAACCATACTGAATTTTGGAGGGATGGTCAAAGCTAGAAAACCCCTGTGTTAGTTGATGTTCTAGAATACTCATTTATGTCCAATGTAAGAATTACCTCTGTGAAGAGCTGAGTGGTCCCCATTTCCACAGCAGTCCTGAGACCACATTAATGTCACCATACCTCATAACATGGGGCAAATGGCCACCTAGAAGAGATGGTGCTACCTCAAGGCATAGCCACCCTGTGCTCAGTCAGGGCTGAAATGAGCCCTCCAGACTTACTTTAAAGGTAAAGTGGTCCCTCAGGGCCACAGAGCTCATTTACTGAAAGAAGGAAGCAGGGGTGGGAGGCCAGGAATCACTCCCAGGAGATTTATTAAAATCCTCTTTCTTGGACCAACACTTCAGGGAGAGATCATGTCAGCTGGGGAAAATTTTTCCTTTAAACAGAGCTGTTGCAGAGGGTCAAATTCATTGTCCCCATACAAGGAAGCAGAAGAGTCACCTCCAAGGACAGAGCCTGAATCACTGTGGCCCTCAGGGACAGTGAGGCAGAACCTGAGAGTTCTTCCTTGGGGCCTCTTCCATATCTTCTTGCTTGGGGGTTTTTCCTTTACTCAGCATTTCCTCCAGAGCCTAGTAGGAGTGAAATCTTTCAAAAAGCCCGAGCATTGACTTTTGTCTAACAACTGCTTCAGGGTTAGAAAAATCTCCTATAGGGTGATTGGATCAGAGGAGAAACCCATTGTAACTCCTCACTCAGAGGAAGAGACAGGCAGCTTCTTGTTCAGCCGTTCAGACACCAAGCTATGTCTCCTACCCCATTCCCAGTGAGGGCAGGCAGTCAGGGAAAGGCCCTGCCTCATTGCCCTCAAACCCATACCAAGACTGCTGGAAAAGTCGCTTTCTTTACTCACCTATCTCTATTTGTACATCTTGGTTCCCCAAAACACACAGCCTCCAGTGAAATCTAGCAGCAGTATCCCCTATCCTTCTGAGGTAAGGATTTTATCTCTATTTTTGTATGTGGTGGGGGTGGGGTGTGGGGGTGGGGGAGGGTATGTGGTGTCCATAAATTAGCAGTTAGAAAGCAGGGCAGCACCCTCTAACCCTCTAACTGGCTGGTTAAGAAATATTTCCTGTGCCTTATATACTCCATTCATTTATTCCTCCCTTCAATACATAATTTCAAGGGATATTTTATAAGTCAGGTCCTGTGCTATACATTGAGTGGACACTAGAACTAACATACGAGCCCCCATTTTAAGGATTAAGATTCTTTGAGTACAATAGTTCAGCTACTCACCCTGAGAAAGAAGGCCAACTTCCGGGAGGTAGTGACAGGTAATGTGCGAAGTACCAGGAAGTTTAGCCAAGAAAAGTGCTAAGAGGTGAGAGATGGAAAGAGGAGAAAGAAAAGGTACTTCTAGGCAGAGGGAGATGCAGGCGCAAAGGCCTATAGTTAAGAGAAAACACAGTTTTCTGGGGAATTGCAAGTTCATCAGCATGGCTGGAAGTGGGGTCTG
>PVKH010008510.1:5115-19541 GCA_004027955.1 Chaetophractus vellerosus | reverse complement strand
TTATAAAAGGGAACTGATTTCAACATTCGGAGAGAATTTCCCAGCTCGTCGTTTGACAGCAAACTTCTCCCAGGAACTCATCGAGGACCCTTCATCAGTCTTTCATCGGAGCCCCTGGCTTGCAGCCTGCCAGCGGAACCTGGACTTGTGTATCCCCACGGTCACGTGAGAGACTCTTATAAAATCTTATATTTTTAACGGAGATCTTGTGTTGATTCTGTTTCCCGAGAGAACCCTGACTAGAACAACTAGTTTAAGGCTTTTGCAACTGGCCATAATTTTTCTGACTGTACCAGGTTTTGACATCCTTGGGACAAAGCCTGGCAGAAGTCTCAAGACACAAGAGTTTGAAGAAACACTGAAGATAGACAGAAGGAACAGCATGTCAAGGCAAGCAAGCCAACCCTGAGCAACAGGCAGAGGGTCTGGAGTTCCAGACATCACAGTGCCAGTGGGTTAGGAACTGAGGTATGGGAACTCAAGGAGAGGCTGCCAAAAAGTCACAGGGTAAAAATAGAGCTTAAAATTTGGTAATAAAAATGTATCAGACTCTATGATGATAATGAAATCTTGATCCAACAATTCACGTTGATACTCTGTCCTGATGAAATAATCACATAGTTCATTTGTACAGATCACATTTTTGAAGGGAACTGTCCATCACAGCCTTCTGCTACTCTATCATGCACCAATCATGGGAATCCATTTTCTTGCCATAACAAATAGACATGGACTTTTCCCTGCTTTGTCATGAGGTTGTAAGGACATCAGCCTGTAGCCAATAATGAACAAGTCTCTAGTATCAGAGAAAGTGGTCTAGAAAAAGAAAAAGTAGAGATGAGAAAAGGAGAAAGAACCAGAGCTCAAGAAGATAGAGTCCCAGATTCCAGTAATTTGAAGAAATTTCCACCTCTTTCTGCGTCCATCAATTCTTTTGCATGAGTCAATAACTCTGCCTCGTTTTGTTTAAAGTAGTTTGAGCTAGGGTTCTCTTATTTGCAGTAATAGTATGTTAAATTCTTTAAAATATGTTAAATACATTAAAAAGCTTTAAGCATAAAGACGTACTTTGCAGCAGAGGTTTAATCAAAGGTGGTTGTTTTGGCAGGTTTGAAGATAAACTATAATACAACCATTAAAAGTATTTGGTTTTCTTATTACAAAGATATATCAAGCACTTATCATATACCAGGCACTATGTGGTAGTCTTTCATATACATGATCTCATTTAATCCTCACAATGAGCCAGTGGTAGGGACTGTTTAGATCTGTCTTAATTTATCAGGGCTGCTGTTAACAAATGCCACAGACTGACTTAAACAACAGGAATTGATTATCTCTCACTTTGGGAGGTGAGAAATCTAGAATTAAGACTTCAAAAGCATTGACAGGCCATGCTCCTTTTCTCAGAAGTCTATGCTATTCTGCTGGTGGCTTGCTAGCAGTCCAGAATGCTCTCTGCCACCATCACATGACCATCTGTCTCCTGTCTCCTTCTTTTACTGTGGTGTCCAAATTTCCTTTGTTTACAGGACTTCAGGCATATTGGATGAAGATCCTTCCAGATTCAGTTTGGCATCATCCTTATAGGATCTTCAAAGATCCTGTGAGTTCACATCCATAGAACCAGGGTTTACAACTTGAACATGTCTTCATGTAGGATGTGATTCAAACTATATCAGCCTCATTTTACAGAAAAGGAAACAAGCTAGAGAGACTGAAAAACCATCCCAAGTTCATAAAAAGCTGTATGTGGCAGGCAACATCCCAGCCTAGAGTTTTTTGATCCCTAGAGTCTATGCTCTAAACTTCTTTGCTATATTTCTTAACAAAAGCTCATAATGGTGGATCACTATGTAAAATTAAATAAAATGGATGAGGTAGTACACAAACCTGCACATACAGTATGACAATAACCATATAAGATGTACATAGCAATCAGACTTGGGGGAAAATATCAAAATGCACATTGACATGGAATCAAGAGTTATTTAAAAAACAACTTTATTTTTAAATTTTTCTAGGCTATGCATGGATTACAATTACAATGGGGAAAATGCATTGGGAAAAACCTGACTTCATCTTCAACTGTAAGCTTTCAAGTTAAAGCCTCTAATAAATTCCACTCTTGATGTCAGAAGAGGTAATAGATTTTTATTCCACCTCGAGGTGAGGATGGGGAGTGGGTTTTCTCTACCTAGTTTCCTGCCACTGTCTCTGCTCCCCTTTTGTGTATCCCTTAAAATTGAATCTGTGCCTCAGCCCATCACCACTGGTTTTTGAGAGCTAGATGAATGGGGTGGTCAGATAAGCTTTGACAATATATTTACAGTACCTGCTACTGCTGCTCATTCTTCCTCTACAGCCCCTGCCACCAGTATTCCAGGTGGCCTTCATATCCAACCATGTTCATTCCTGCCTTAAAGTCTTTCTAAATCCCTAGAGCTTGCACCCAAAGATCCCTTCCTGTAGCCCCAGCCCCATCTCCAGCACCCCCTATCCCCACAGGAAGTGTGAGTTTATATACACAGGTTCTGGGGATCCTGATGCTGCACTGGCTATTTATTCAATCTATTGAATAAACATTTTGTATTCCTGTTCTTTTAACTTAGGTCTTTGTTCTCCAATTCCTATTCATGGCACTAACTTGCCTTCCAGCCCTTCACTGCTGTGCCAAATCCCAAAAGTTGGATGGCTATATGAATGGATGGGTATCTGTTTGGCTGTATAGTTGGATTATTTCATTAAAAAATGCTTCTTAGGAACATTTATTTGGCAAACATGAACTGAGATCTCCCTATGCCAGGAACTAAATCACTAGAGAGCTATTTATTCATTTTAATAATTATTTTGTGACTACTATGGGCCAGGAACTAGGCTAGATACTGGGAGGTGCAGGATAAATGACTCTCAAACTTAAACACAAGATGATTTTCCAAGGTTGTTCTTAGAAAATCCATTTCCCAGACTCCATCCCCAAAGATCCTGATCTATTTTACCTTGGCTGGGGTCCAAAAACTTTTGAACAAGCATGCCAGAAGATTCTGTTGCAGGTAACCCATGGACGCTTTGAGAACCAGAGGACTACAGGATTATTTGAATCCTTGGGCTCAAGCTGAACTCAATCCAGTCCACTGGTAGCCTCAGCAATGTCTGTGGGAGCATGATGGAAGAAAAAGGGGCTTTTCCAGAGAGGCACTTGGAGTTTATTGGCTTGGAAAAGCATCAACAAAAAGTCCAAATAATTACACTGAGACACAACCTGTGGTTACCCTCTATTTTTCTCAAAGTCAGGTCACATTTCCTGGAATCCTTCCTCTCCCCATCACTGCATGTCCATGACTTAGTCCTCAAGTCCCTTTATATCCCCTTTCTGTCTATCTGGTAATATGACAGTAATAGTGACAGTCACAAAATTAATGTTAGATGGTGTGGCAATTTGATATTGTTTATGAATTCCAAAAATAGATATTGGATTATGTTTATAAACTGGTCTGTTCCTCTGAGCATATTCTATTGGATTCAGAGGTTTCACTCTTACTAGATCAAATTATGATTAAGGCTTTGATTGGGCCCTGTCCACTGGATGTTGAGTCCCACCCCTTTGGCAGGCAAGGGCTCACAGAGAAAATGACAAGGCAGACAAGTTAGTTGGAGTTTTGATCATGGAGGATAGAGAGAAGGCTTTGTTAGACATGGGCAGAGGGCCCACGCAGAGAGATGAGCCATTCACCAGATAGTTTATAGCTGGCCTTGTTGAGAGAGCAGAGCAGCTGAGCCCAGAGACAAATGAGTCCTGGAAGAGAGACAAATCTTGTCCCAGCCTGTGGCTGAGATTGAAAGAAGCTGGGACTATGGAGCCTTGGGAGGAGGAGGAAGTCTGAACCCTCACAGACATCATCCATCAAATTGTGTCAACACATGGCAACAGACTCTGGTGAGGGAAGTTACTTATGCTCTACCCCAAATAAATATCTTTTTTAAAAAACCAACAGATTTCTGGTATTTTACATCAGCACCCCTTTGGCTGACTAATACAGATGGCATGACTTTCTAAAACAATCCATTTCAGAGCTCCTGAAGACTTCTTCTTCTTCACAATGTCTTTTCTGATGTCAGGAAACCCCCACCTTGTAGTTTTCTCAAATTTGCTTATTTCTCTCAAAGTTCAATGATGTGCACTGTGAAATAGCACATTTATTATTTAAATGCTATTAGCTTCTGGCCTTTCAGCCTTGTGATGGAATACAGCAAAAATGAGCCCTGCTATTAGTTCAGAGATGCTTTACTTGCCACACTTCTTTTTTAAAGTCCAATCCAGCAAAATGAAGTGCACACTAACAGCAAAATGCTTCAGCAGTCACTTAGGCTCCATCTGTTAGAGGCAACTGGGAAACTTGCTTAGGTGGGGTTGCAAGATTTAGTTAGGGATCTAGAGAAGAGGAGAAAGTTGAAGAACTTCACATTGGCCTGCCTCTTTTGTCTAAAGGCACAACAGAAAACAACCAGTGAAGCATACCGTGTCATGAAGCACACCTTGTCATGGAGTCATGGGGGAATATGGGAAGAAAATGTGATAAAGCAGAATAAAGAAAGAATAAAAGGAATGTGGCCTTCAGAGGCTCCTCTGCCACCTACCAGCTAGTGACTTTGTCACATTATTCAGACTCTCCAAGTCTTTGCCTACAAATCCAGAGAATGGACATTAGGAAGAAGAAAAAATTTCTAGAAATTTTAGGAAGTAGCCATGGATGTAACTACAGCTCAGGAATTTTTGGAATTTTCCAGCTGCCATGTGTGTGCAGATGTGGTGTGGGGACAAGGCAGGGAATGTGATATCAAGGGAGAGACTGCATTTTAGGAGATGGGGAGAGGGGAGGTTTTATAGGCCTAAGAGGCAGCAGGGATGGGGATCCAGATGGAGACAGGTAGCAGATAAGGCAGTAAATAGAGAACCAGAAGGTCAGGGAAGTTTCAGACTCCTGCGAGAGTTGGAGAGAAGTAGAGAAAGAAGAACAGGCACTTGCAACTGCTATTGTTGACCCATTTCTAGTATTTATACAAATGCTAGTCTTTTAAAATTTTAATCTGTTGCATTTGTACTGCAGCATGATGTGTTGGTCAAATTGCTGGGTTTCAAAAGTCAAGGTCTAGTAATAGCACAATGGATTTAATCAGAAAGAGCCAGCCCCATCCCATGCCCTTCCACTTCTCTCCAGACTAAATGAAGATTCCAGAGGCAAAGCCAAACCTGAGTAGGTCTGTGAACCTCCAAAATGGATAAGAGCAGTTAGTACCTTATATGAGCCACTTGGGAGAGAGAGTTCCTGGGTCCACACTTCCTGCCTAGATGAGGGTGGTATAATAGCATTGTCTGGATTGCATGTGGGGGCAGGTGGGGCTGAGGTGGCTTCACCCAGGGACAATTGGGAAGCCTGTGTGATTTACCACACAGGAATGTGATTGGGAAGCCTGTGTGATTTACCACACAGGGATGTGATGAAGGACCCTGTCTCTGCTAGGTTCCTGTTTGCCCAAAGTGGCACAGAAGGGTAATTGAGTGTTTCTTTTATCCCAAAGGAGCTTAACAGTAACTGCAGGAGCCTGACCTGATGGTATCCTGTGGTGAGCTCCATCAGGCATGAACCCACCAACAGGAAGAGGTATGAAGCATCTCCAGAATCCCATGTGGAAGGATGACCCAGCACTGAGGCCTTACCAGACCATCCACCTGGTACCATCTAAACCAGGAGAACCCAGGCAAAGATGGAATCAGAGACTCTCTGCCTGCCTGACATCCAGTGCCCTCAAGTGGTGGAGAAAGAGCTCAAACTATAAAAGAAGGGGTATTCATTCAAAAATAATCCCTTGCACACCTAAGGTTTGGGCCTGATATTTTCACCTACTACAGGTCGACAATCATCCTATTACCAATTTTACTCCCCTATTCCCCACTCTTCTCATTATGAAAAATGGAAGCTGGGTGGGTCGGTACCTACCCTTAACTCAGAATTTAGAGGGGTACACAGTGTCAAAGGAAAGTAGAAAGAATGTGATGCAAAGGTTTTCAATATATTGCAGGGATGTGAAGCAAATATTTGAAAACTAGAGGTTCATCCACAATTACATAATACTACACAAGCAGACAGGAGCACTTCTGATACCCCATTCAGGAAAGTAGGCCTTTTGGTTTATTTCCCCCAAGGAATGGAATGTATTTAAAATGGGAATCTGAATGCTATAATTACAGTTCAATTGTCTATGTTAACAACCTTATAAACCCTAGAAAAGGCCAGATATGCATTGGATCACAGGAAACTTGTTTTTCAAGTCCTGATTCCCTTTGAAAAATAAAGAGGCTTTTACAGCATGAATTGGGATTCAGTGCAATTGATTCTGCAATTTAAATGTATTTTATCTTGATGCATAAATGTTAAGAATCCTGTGGTGGTATTTTTTCACATCCAGAGAGTCACTTGAACCTGGGATGAGAACCTAGGAGGACTAAGTGATCCAAGGGAGATGAGAAGTTAGGAGGATTAATAAATTTAAGGTGAGACTTTTCTGTGTCTAAACCTGCCTGACAACAAAAGTGGATCTGAAAGCCATAAGTTTAGCAGTAACTTGTCTGCTTTCTTCTTGCCTTTCCTTTTCTGCAGGGTTCTAGCTTCCAAGCTGTTCTGGAAAATGATGTAGCAGACTATGATTTCCATAGATGGCCCATCTGACATGCTCTCCTTATGATATGACTAAACCTGCAAGTGGTGAGGTCTATGTTCCCTCTTCTTAGATCTAAGTGGAGGAATGGGATTGCTCTAGCCAAATAGATTTTAGAGCAAATGATGCTATTTTTTTTCCAAGGCTGAGTCCTTGGGTTCCAGCTTCTTCTTGTCTAACTCTTGCTCTTGGAAAATTGCTCTTAGAAAGGAGCATCCATGCTGTGAATGTGGCCTACAGAGAATGAAAACATGGAGAGGCCCACAGCAGTGTAGCTGAAGCCCACAGACAACAGCCAGCATTGGCCACCAGACTTGTGAGGGAATAAGACTTTAAATGATCCCAGCATTGAGGTTCTGAGCTGCCCTGGATCATACAGAGATGAACTATCCCACTATTGCTGAGTCACAAGTAAAATGTTATCTCATTTTAATTTTAAGCTCTTGTGATGGTTAGGCTAACGTGTCAACTTGACCTGGTAATTGTGCCCAGCTGTTGGGTCCAGCAAGCCTGGGGCTAATTGAGTTTACTGCATGAATGGCTGATTGCATCTGCATCAGTCAGCAAGATTGGATCAAGAATGGATGACGCTGTTATCCATTCAGTTGACTGCTTATAAAAGGGAACTGATTTCAATATTTGGAGAGAATTTCCCAGCTCATCGATTGACAGCGAACTTCTCCCAGGAACTCATCGAGGACCCTTCATCAGTCTTTCATCGGAGCCCCTGGCTTGCAGCCTGCCGGCGGAACCTGGACTTGTGTATCCTCACGGTCACGTGAGAGACTCTTATAAAATCTTATATTTTTAACAGAGATCTCGTGTTGATTCTGTTTCCCGAGAGAACCCTGACTAGAACAGCTCTTAAGTTACAGGAATACACACACACACACACACACACACACGCATATGTATATATATATATATACACACACACTTATGTATGTGTAATTTTTAATGTTGTCAGAGGTAACTATTACAGATGAACAGTGCTCAGGAATCTGGAGTGATTCAGGTACAAAATAGTAACTTCATTTCTGGATACCCAAGAGGTGATCCAAATTTTCTTTCAGTGATGACTTTGAGTTATCTATGACCTCTCCCCCTAATTCTGCCCCAGTTAATCAGAAATAAATAATACACTGCCAATATTCTAGACTGAGCCTATACTGGCATCAAATATAGGTTTGAATAGAAGATACAAATGGACCATGTGCAGTGAAGACATGTTTTGGTCAAATCTGTCACTCTGAGGAGCAAGGATTTCAAATTAGGACCCACTAGTAAGGCACCAAACTCTGGGGCTATCTGCCCTGATATAGGACCTGGATATCTCCAAAGCCCTCAGGAGCCTTCTGTTTGGGATGATATCCATATTGGAAGCCTAGGAGGTCCTACTGGGATGTGCATAAGTGTTACCTCTGGGTTGACCTCCCAACTCACTTTGAAGTCTCTTAGTCCTATGAACTCATTTGTCTTTAACATTTCCCCCTTTTATTTGGAGTCTTTTTCCAGTCATTCTGCCCGTTGGCATTTGTTAGAAATCCCTCATTGCCAGGGAGGCTCATCCTGAGGGTCATGTCCCATGCTGGGAGGAAGGTAATGCACTCATATTCTGAGTTTGGCTTAGAGAAAGGCCACATTTGAACAGCAAGGAGGTTCTCCAGAGGCAACTCTTAGGCACCCCTTAACACTACACTATTTCAATTTCAACAGCAATGACTCATAAGGCTAGTCATCAATAACAAGGGCCCATCAATGGATCATCCTCCTCTGCCAGACACTGTCCCTGCACTCAGGGAGATGTTGCCAATCTTCTGGAAAATATGGCAGATATCTCCAAGATGGGAATTCAGTGTTCTCCCATTTACTGAGTGATTCTTTACCCCATGACCATGTCCCCTGAGCATTTGAACAATTATGCATGCCTTTTATGTATGTTCAGATGGACTTCCTCTCATGCACCCCCAACCTTGACACCCCCCCACCAATGATCCTCTCCCATCCCCATTGTGAATTTCATTTACCTTCTCAAAGAAACAGCTTTTGGTTTTGTTTATTTTTTTCTAGTGCTTTCTTATTTTCTATTTCATTTAGCTCTGCTTTGATCTTTGTTATTTCTTTCTATCTTCTTCCTTTAGGGTTAGTTTGTTGTTGTTTTTCCAATCCTTTCAGGTGTGCAGTTAATTCTTTAGTTTTAGGTCTTTCTTTTTTTTAATATATGCATTTAGAGCTCTAAATTTCCCTCTCAGTACTGGTTTGGCTGCATTCCTTAGGTTTTGATATGTTGTGTTTTCATTTTCATTCAATTTGAGGTAGTTACTGATTTCCTTGAGATTTCCTCCTTGACCCACTGTTTGTGCAAGAGTGTGTTGTTTAATTTCATATCTTCATGCCTAATCTAGTTCTCTGGCCCTTAGTGATTTCCAATTTCATTCCATTCTGGTCAGAGAAATTACTTTGTATAATCTCAATCATTCAGAACTCATTGAGAGTTGTTCTGTGGCCTAGCATGTGGTCTCTCTTGGAGTATAGAATAGCTGCTCCTGCCCTTTTTTAGTTATTATTTGTTTGTAATTTTGTTTTCCAGCCATTTACTTTCGGCCTTCTTGAATCCCTGGGTCTAACGTGGGTCTCTTGTAAACAACATATAGATGGGTCATATTTCTTTACCCATTCTGCCAATCTGTGTCTCTTGACTGGTGAGTTTAATCCATTAACATTCAGTGCTACTACTCTCAATGAATTTCTTACATCCGCCATATATTCTTTGGGTTCATGTATGTCCTATGTAGTTTTTGTTTCTCTTTATGATGTTTTTGGTGTTCTTATGCTCTCCTCCAACTCTCTCTCTCCTGTTTTTTCCTTTCACCCTTTAGGGCTTATTTTAGTATTTCTTGAAGTACAGGTTTCTTGTTGTCATATTCCCTTAATTTCTGTTTATCTGTGAATTTTTTGAACTCTTTGTCATTTTTGAATGCCAGCTTTGCTGGATAGAGAAGTCATGGCTGGAAGTTTTTTTCTTTTAGTACCTTGAATATGTCATACCACTGTCTTCTTGCCCCACGGTTTCAGTTGAGAATTCAGCACTTAATCTTATTGTGCTTCCCTTGCATGTTATGGTTCTCTTTTCTCTTGCTGCCTTGAGTATTTTCTCTTTATCTTGAGTGTTAGACATTTTGAGCAGTATATGTCTTGGGGTTGGCCTGTTGGCATTTATACTGATTGGGTTGTGCTGTGCTTCCTGGATATGTATATCCATCTCCCTCATTAGAGTTGGGAAGTTTTCAGCCATTATTTCCTTCAAAACTCCTCCTTTTCCCTTCTCTTCTCCTTCTGGGATGCCTATAATGCGTATGTTTCTGTGTTTTGTGTTATCGGTAAATCCCTGAGTCCCTGCTGGATTTTTTCTATCTTTTTATCTGTCTTCTACTATCCGTTTAATTTCAGATGTACTGTCTTCCAGATCAGTAATTCTTTCTTCTAACTGCTCAAATCTGCTTTTATGTGAGTCCATCATCTTTTTATTTTCTTGGGTTATGCTATTCATCAGCATCATATCTGTTATCTTTTTATGTATGTTTACAATTTCTTCAGTATGTGCTCCCAGTGTCTTCCTAATATCCTTAATCTCTTCCTTCATTTCATGAAGTTGGCCCATGATATTTGTTTGGACATCTTTGGTTGTTTTTTCTATGTTCTGCATCTCTTCCTGATTTTATGGTTTGTTCTTTGGAGTGGTCCATGTCTTCCATTTTCTCAGTATGGCTTGTAATTTTTTGTTGCCCTCTGGTCATCATTTTATCTTGATGTGTTTATTCAGTTGATTAGCTTCTCTCTCTGCTCTAGAGTATTATTTAGCTTGTAGTTCTGTGTGTGTGTTAAGTTTTCCCCTTGATACTTTCTTCCCCTTATTGTATTTTCTTGCTTTTTTCTATGTTCCTTTGAAAGAAGAAGGTTAGGGCCAGAGCAATGGAAAGGGATAAGAAGGGAAAAGAGATAAAAGTACTATTGATAAAAGTTAGAAGAGGGGCTGTATCGGACTTGATAAATTGGATACTTAACTTGTGTAGGCAGTTTAGAGTGATTGGGGAAAAATTGGTGTGCCTACAATGGGATGGGGAATCAAATAGAGAAAAATATATAGAATATTTTATAGGGCCAGAATGATGAGGAGAGAGAAAACTAGTAAAGAATCAGCTGAAAGGAAAAAGCTAATGCAAAAAGAAAGAAAGAAAGAAAAGGGAACAGAATAGGCAAGATAGAAGTTAACAAGGGTGAAGTTGAGAGTGAATGAAAAAAGGTGGAATTTAAGAACCACAACAGAAAGCTGAAGGTAGAAAGATGAAGGAAGGAGATGAGATAGTGGTGGTAGACACAATCACTATACACAGAGGATGGAAAGTCAAGGATGAAGAAGACCAGCAAAGAAGAAAAAAGCTATCATCAACTAATTAAAAAAAAAGAAAAACAAGGAGGGGAGAGTAGAGCTAAGAAGCACACAAGCATGTAGTCAAAGCTTAAGGAAAAACAGTGTTCCTTTTGTGCCCTTGTGGAGCCTTTCAACCTGTGTTCATTAATCAATTGCCTTGTAGCCTTCTTTCTGCAGGCTTTGATGCAGAATTTAATGCTCAAAGGAAGTAAATACATTTCACTCTATTTTTGATGTAATAAGGGCCCTTAAATAACACCTCTTCTAGACCTCCCCATCCTGTGAGTGGACCCCAAATAGGCTTGTGGAGACTTATGTATTACTTCCCCCTGCCTGACTCCCCCAGGGGAGCTGATACCGTGTTACTCAGCAAGGAGCTGTAAAATTACTGGGACCACCCTTTGCCAAGCCTAGTGCCCTCAGCCCAGCACCACTTCCTGCCAGCTAATTCACTCTAGTAAACTGCTGGGGGGTTCTGGTGACTAAACCCACAGAAAGGAAGCCCCTCTCCACCCTTTGTCAGAACCTTCCCACTCGGGGTTTATTCACCCCCTCAGAGGGATACCAGTTAGGATTTGAACTGCCCAGCCCCCCACCTGGAGGACTGGGTTCAGCCTCCTGTGTTTCTGGCTGGGGAGTAAAGAACTCATGATTTTATATTGAACAGTCCAACTCACACTCATGTTGCCTCCAGACCGATGCATCTAAGACCTCTGTCCCCCAGGCTCCCCAAAAAGACCACCCTGGCAGGCTCCCATCCCCAATCAGCTGTCTTCTGCTTCAGAGCCAGTGACTAGGCACCTAAACTGATGCCATCTTCTCTCTCAGAGAACCTTTACTTAGCATTTTAATGCCAATGAATTAAAGGCTTAGTAACAGCTGCTAAGTAAAACCAGGAAGAGAAATCTTAGACCTGGAATCGTTTCTAGAAATAGAAGACAGAATACCCAAGGATGGCACTTTTTTATACACTGGTTTGAAACCTATCATGTTCAAATTAAATAAAGTGAAACACTCTAGTCATGCCAGGCAGAATGAGAAAGCTTTTTGTTTCTGATGCACTTTTCACAGGAGCCATCAAATGGCATTAACTTGGAGTTGTCTCCATCCTGGGCTTGATTTTGCAAAACTTTTTTGGCATAGATTTCCCTGACTCCTTGGAAATGCTGCCAAGTTCATCCAGTTAGAAGCCACTGGAAGCCTCTTGCTAAAGATGTGTCACAGCTGCACTTACCTGGGGCTTAACTGCACAGTCCTGAGCCACCTTAAATACACACTTTGGTTAGCAACTTCTATCTCTTTCACACGTCAGATGGGTGAGCTTGGGACAACTCCTTAATTTAAAACCTTCTTTCCACATCTATAAAATGCAGGCAAAAGAACTTCTGACTTTAATGAACCATTATGAAAATTAACTACAATAATTTGTGTTAAATATTGAGCAGCCCCTGACTTTTGTCCACCATCTCCTGACTGTTACCTCGTGGCTATGATGCCAAGAACAGTCAGAGTAAGAAGCCTGTCATAGCTCTGCTTATGGAAAAAAATCATGTGACAGGACAGTGTGGAGGTGGGAGGCTAGAAACAAGGAGATTGAACCCCTGGGTGGTGGGTGGTAAGTGGTTCTGCAGATAAGTGCCTCTCAGAAACCTGGGATTAAGTTATTTTACAAAAATAACAGGCTAGATTTGAATAGTGATTTGCAGAGCCACTTCAATGGTTTTTATTCCAACAGGATATGATCAAAACCTGATTGAAGAATGGTTGAAATGCTATGTCACTAACAATGACAGTGTCAGGTTGCAGATGCAGATGTTGGCAATATCTATCAAAGAACTCGCAAGGGCCTCATGGGTACACATACTTATCATGGGGTAGATATATCAGACTCTGATAGCTTGATGTCATCCAGTGCTTAAATTCTGCAGGACATACACCATTTTACTCAATGCACACTCAGCAAATATATTCTGATCATCTGGTGTCTCCTACAATTGTTTTAGGTGTCAAATGTGCAGGTGACAGCAATTTGAGATGAAGGTACTCTTGACAGTTCCATCTCTCTTTAGAAATTAATGTGCTAATCATCTATGTTTTTTACATCAGTCTCATGTAAAAGCCATCTTCCTCTAATTTACATCTCACCCAAACTCACTGAAATCTGGGACAGAAGCAAGCCTGAGGTTACAGCCTTTGAAAGACTGAGAATCTAACCCTTTACTATGGCTAAGTTATCATTTACTTGTGAATTCTCAAAGCAACATACCATATTTCTTTGGCTGTACACTAATAGCACTGAGACTTCCCTCCATAAAGCCAGGGAATTTTCAAAAGGTGTTTGATAACTGACATGGCTAGATAATGATTTAGTTTTGCCTTTGATGATGGTATGGTAAAACACTGACTAGTTTTGATTTCTTAGTTTTAGTTGACCATTTAACACCTTAAAATTATAAGCAAGCAGCCAGGAGAGTGGAATGTTTTTGTCCCTTAGAGTTATCAACAAAATCTAGAGATTTTTTTTGTTGCCACAAATGGGGCCTAAAGCTGGTTTTTGTGGGTAAGAGGACAGGGATGCTGCTAAATGACCTACAATGCACAGGACAATACCCACAACAAGGAATTATTCACCCCAATCTGTCAATATTGCTATTAAAAGGATTAAATACCATGACCAAAGGGGATTTATCCAGGAATGCACGGTGATTCAACATAAGAAAACCAATTAATATAATATACCACAGTAGAAGAATGAAGGGGGGAGGAATGCACACACATATAGCCATTTCAGTTGATACATAAAGGATATTTGGGGGAAATAAACTAACACCCTTTCTTCATAGAAACACTCTGAAAACTAGGAATAAAAGGGATCTTCCTCAATATGATAAAGGGCATATATGAAAAGCTCACAGCTAACATCATAATCAAAGGTGAATGACTGGGAACAAGCTGTGGCTCAATTGGTTGGGCTCTGGTTTGCCACATGGGAGGCCCCAGGTTCAGTTCCTGGGGCCTCCTGGCAAAGGCAAACTGCCATGTGGTGAGCTGATGCAGCAAGGGGAGACAAGCAGACACAGAGAAATGCAAAGCAAATGAACACAGCGAGCACAAACAGCAAGGGGGGGATATATAAATAAGTAAAAAAATAAATCTTTTAAAAAACTAGGTAAATGACTGAAAGCTTTCCCCCCTAATATCAGGAACAAGACAAGAATGCCACTTTTAAAACTGCTATTCAACATTGTCCTGGAAGTTCTAGCCAGAGCAATTAGCC
>PVKH010008509.1:0-13173 GCA_004027955.1 Chaetophractus vellerosus | reverse complement strand
AGGGAGCTCAATCGCTTGAGCCACATCTGCTTCCTACCAGCTTTGCATTTTAACAGGTTTGCGACCTTGGGCTGATATTATTTGTCTATTCTTTAGTTTCCTCATCCTGAAAACTGGGAAACCTACCTCTTATGGTTTTAAAAAAATAATTAGAATAATGTATATAAAGAGCCTAACATCATGTCAGACACAGTGTTGGCTAATATGTTTGTCATCATCAGCATCATCACTGACAACTATCTTTTACTTATGTTTGAGTAGTTTTGGGTTTTTTTGCCTTTTTTTATACCATGAATATTATTCTTCCTTAATGGACCAATTTTCTGCATGTAATTTATTTGCCAGCCCCTTAAAATCCATGCACGGACTCAGATAGAGAGTATAAGTAATAAGTAAATAAATTAAGTAAATAAATCTATCAGATTTTTTAAAGTTTTTTTTTTATAAACTGATCCATACGTAGAGAGCTAAATCCTAGACTTTGTCTCTGAAATTAAGATCCTCAAATTTAAGTTTCTTCTTAGCTTCACCACATGGATGCTTCAAAAGCAGCATGTTTAATAACAAATTTATAATACTTTCCCATTCCTGTATTTGCCCAAACCTGGTCCTCATCTAGTCTTCCCCCTTTCAGCAGATACCACCACCATCCATCTGGTTGAGACACCATGAACCTAAGAGTTTTTTCCTGATACCTCTCCTCCTTCACACTCCATATCCAACACCTCACAAAATCCTTTTAATATTCTTTCTAAATAATCCCTCATCAAAATTTGCTCCAACCATTCATCAATTCTTAATTCAAATACCACTTCTTAAGGAAGCCATCTATTACCATTTCTTCTCCCCCTTTCAAAGTCCCATGTACCTTTTGTTTTATGTTTAGTTAAGATCCTTTGAAGAAATATGGTGTCTGTTTTAGCTCATAATTTTATTTTCAAAATCTAGTGCTTTTCAAACTGTTGTTTGGGACCCAGTAGTGAATAATGAAATCCGGTTAATGGCTAACAACAAGTTGTGTGTGTGCTTTTATTTTTAATGAATAATACAGAATATAATAGTTTTGTCAGAATACATAAAATGTAGTAAATATATATATATTGTATACTGAAGCTTTTTTTCACTTCTAATCATAGCTATGTATTTCTACATCATACATATGTATGGGTCTTGATGCACAATATATTTCTTACTGTGGTTCTCAGCCAAAAAAGTATAAACCCATAGACATTGGGTCATGACTGATACCTAGTAGGTATTCAGTAAACATTTGTTAATTAAATAATTAAATAATTAAATAAATTCCTTTTTTCCTTCTTTCTTTTGATTTGATCATTTTAGGTTACAAACTTATTAGTAGAGTTTGCAATTAAGGTTACATCTCTGTATACATTTTTGAAAAAATATTGCTAATTCATAAGATTCTGTAGTAAAGATTTCCACCATAATTTAATTGCTGGTCCACTCAATGAATATAAAAATAGCCATTAAGTAGCTAAATTTGGTAGTCATAATTTGTATAATGCTGGATTACATTTATTTTATTCCGTTCACACTGTTGTCTTAATCATTATTAATGTGTTATTTATTAGTAGGCAGATAGATTGTGTGTATGCAGTTTTAAGAATAGTGCCAACTTTATGCAATCATTTATTCAACAAACATTAATTGGGGGCCTACTTTATGCCAGGCATCCTGGTAAGACCTGGCTAGACAAGAATGAAAATGATAACTTCAAGAAGCACTTACTTTTGAAAACTAATCAATTAATTCCACAACTGCTTGTTGAGTATATATTATATCCCAGGAACTATTTTTAAGCATGGTTAATGCACAGTGATGAAAAATGTAGATAGTCCATGTGTCTCTTACCCCAAGACAAGGAATCAAGTTCAAGTAATTCATTTGGGAAGGGATCCCAGGAAACACTGGCAGTGGAGTGTATAAGTAAGATAGGCAAGGAAAGGCAGCAAATAAAGAATTTGTTTTCAAGTAAGTTAGTACTGTAAGTAACTGGAACCTAATCCTGCTGGGAAGCAGCATAGAACTGCACCTCAATTATCTTGTGGGATAACTGTCAATCTGTTCTGGGCTTTTTCCAGGGACTTTAACTCCCAGTTACTTCTGATCTACCCTGCAGGCAGTTAATTTCTTGATGCAAAGAGAAGCAGATGAGGACAGTTGAGAATCCATGCTAAATGTATTACAAAGTTATAACCTGAGGAGACAGGCTAGAGCATCAGCTATCCAATACACTAGCAGTTTGTAATGGGTTTCTTAAGCTTCACCATAACAAGTCAATTTAAATGAGTGTGTATAAGTACCTTTACTATTGTTTGAAATTGAAAAAGAAATTGTCTCAGGTGATCTGGTAAAATAAACCCCCGTGTGCTTCATGATCTCTCCCTGCAATCCCTCTTTTTATATCTTTGGCTACTTTCAAGCTGAATTATGTTCATTGCTCTCTTCTGCACCTTCTTTCAGAGCCCCAGATATTTAAAGCATAGGAATTCTAGTCCGGCTACAAACATCTAACTGATGTTTATTGGGTTTCTTCTCATGTACCATTAACTGTTAATCACTTTAATAACTCTACTTAATCTTAACAACACTCTAAAGTATCATGATGTTCATTTTACAGACAAGAACCTAAGGTTGAAATTTTGAGAAAATTGCCTAAAATTGCAGAGCTGTAAATAATGAGGTCAGGAGACTTGACAGTTCTATCTGTTTTCAGAGCTCTTCATCAGTACTCTTTTACCCTGTATATTAGTCAGCCAAAGAGGTGCTAATGCAAAGTACTAGAAATTTGTTCATTTTTTGAAAGGGCATTTATTTGGGGTAGAAGCTTATAGTTACAAGGCCCTAAATAGTCCAACTCAAGGTACCGTAAGAGGTACTTTCTCATCCAAGTCAGTTGTCACACATTTAGTAAGATCTCTCCTTCTTTCTTCCTCTTTTTTTTTATTTTTAATATATTTTTTTAATTTAAAAAAAATTATTGAAGTATATCATGCATATATGAACATGGGCCCAGCTTCTTCCAATCTCAGCTGTAGGCTGCCACAGGGCGCGTCTCTTAGGGTTTCTCAGCAGCTCTCATCTCTCCACAAGGTCAGCTATAAACTCTCTGGCAAATGGCTCATCTCTCCCAGGGGCTCCAGAATCAAAACTGACAAAGTTTCTCTTCTTCTTCTGTGTCTTCTTGAGTGATGTCTGTTTATATCAGTCCCCCAAGGCGTCAGGGACTCAAACTGAGTCTCCCTACTGATGTGGTTGAATCAAAGCCCTAATCTTAACCATTTAATCAAAGACCATCTCAGCTGAATCTACTACACTCAAAGGGTATCACACCCAGAGGAACAGATCAGTTTACAAACATAATCAATATCTATTTAGGAATTCATAAGTAATATCAAACTACTGCCTCCTCATACACAATCAGGAATGACACTCTAGAAAACTCTATATGGAATCAAGTCTTCTAAAAGGAAGGGATACTTCTCTACTCTTAATCAGTTGATTTTGAAGCAACTAAAGAAATTAGAGGTTAGATTTTAGGCAGAATATATTATATATTGATTAAGAACCTGGACAAAGGGGTTAGGCCACCTAACTGGTAGGATTTCCAGTTCTACCATTTACTGCTGTAGGCCTGTGTGTCTCTTTTACCATATCTATTCATATGAATAATAATGCCATCAATATCAGAGAATTGCTATTGAGATTAAATGAGATCATATATACAAAGTTCATAGAAAAGTGCTTCGTAAATAGTAAGCCGTCATTAATGGTAGCTTGAATGAATAAGCATAACGGCAAGAAAATATTCAGAAGAAAGCTACCATTTGTGGATGTAAAATACTGTATCATGTTACTTTTAATATTAATAGTAATAGTAATAACCTTACTACCAAAAAGATAATACTTGTAGAATAAATGAGTATGTTTATTAGTTATTTTGCTTGAGGTGATAGGTTCATTTCATTAATTGTTGACAAAATGTCTGCTAAATACCCGAGTCTGAATAACTTTTGTGGTCTGTGAATAGATCTTTCAGGTAAAACTAGTGTTTTATGAAAGAAAGAATGAAAATAAGGAAGGGAGGGAGGGAGGAAAAAACAGTGAGTTTAGCTTTCAACTTGTATAAGTGCTTTTCCTCAAGAGAACTGTCACACTTTGCATGTAGCAGAATTACCTTATGCCGACACAGATTATTGAAAAGATATATACTCAAGGGTTAAGATATAATAAAATTCATTATACTCATTGTTTCATCAAGGACCTTCTCAAGTGAACTAGGTCTTTTTTTTTTTAACTGGCAGTGCTTGGCAGTGAAGAATGCAAGAACCACCATTAGGGGCTGGTTCCTGCCTTGATCTATCCTAAGATGCCAGCACTTTTATTCACTTTTGCTCTTGCTCTGGTGCGAATGTCGCCACACTATAAAAGGAAAGTAAATCTTAGTATTACTATGAAAATATTTTTGGCCTTGTAGATTTCCTGGAAGGTCTTGAGGATCATACTTTGGGTAATGCTCGTCTATAAGACAAAAGTTTTCTGCATATATATGCATTATTTTGTAGTAAGAAACTAATATGTTACCCTTTTATAAAAGATGTTGAATGTTTAACCCCACGTTTTCCTCACTTCCCAAATATCCTCTTTGGGATTTACCACTTATTAATTTATGTCAACTCTTTCCAAAAATCTTTACATTTTAACCTGTAATTATTGGGGGGGGGGGGACATGTAACAAACTTATATATGGCAAACTTATACACTGTAAGACTTCTTAAAGTAAAGAAATTGGTTATACTCTCATTTGTTCTACTTTCAAGCTTAAACTGTTTTGCTTAGTTCTGATAATTATGGGATTTGTCAAAAGTTAAATAATTAAATAGACTAAAAGCAGCATTATACACTATACATATTCAGTGTATTTTGCAATCATTGCTTCACTTAAGAAAACAACATCTTGATGATGGTAACATTGAAAACAAAAGAGAAATGGTGATCATCATCTAATTAGGTTTATTTCTTTTTAAAAGGAACCACTTCACTTAAAGTTTCCTTTCTGTTTTTAATCAAAGTACCATTCAAGTTGTTTTATTATTACTATTACTATTATTATTAGTTGCATACTTCATTACAGTGTTAGGTCAATGCTGATTTTGTGACTGTGATTATTTGATATGTTTATTATTTCTCTTATTCTCTGGCGATTTATTATTGAATTAGAGTGACTACAGCCACCTCTTTTTATTTTTATTGTTCTTGTTGTTGAAATATTTTCCACTAAAATACAGGTCACTTAGATCATCAATTGTCAATTAGAAAACAAAATACGATAAAATAAAAATAAAACTCATTAATTTGACAAACATTTATTGAGGGCCACCTACATCAGGCTCTTTGTTGGAAGCTATGAGGATATGGAGAGATGTTGCCAACTAACCTATAATCTAGTAAAGAATATTGTCCTTTACATAATAAATTCACAGTAATATATGAGAGGCACCATGAGACACACAGATAAAATCTTATGAGAGTTCAGAGGAGGAAAAAATTACTTGAAAATGAAGAAAATATATTTTTCCCAAAAATAATAAAATGTATATTTTTTTTTTTTTTAGTTTTCAAGCATGCTTTCACTATCAGATTTCTTCAATTCCCACATCTTTTATTAAAGTTAAACATTTCATACATGCTGTTTGATTTAGAGTTACCAAGTTTGGTGCAGGCTTCTAAATATATGCTAAAGCAGGGTTTAAGCAGTTGAAACAGTTGCAATATTGTCTTCTCTGTAGGAGATAAACATAGACAGAAAAGAGTGTAAAACCTGAATTTTATATCATTTACTTGGAGCAAATTGTGCTAACAGCACCCCTTGGCCTCATAAATACAGCACTAAGGGGTTTTCAAAGGGTGCTGTGTTCCAGTTCTGCGCCATCGCTAACTGGCGAGTACTTCTAATGGAGCAAGGTAAAATACAGTTTCCATTTTTTCCTTTTAAAATGCTTAATTTTTATGATTGTGATATACATACAAATACATACATGATTGAAAAAAATTAGAATTACGGGAAATTTTGTTTTTAAGTAATTTGACTATTTTTATACACACAACTTCTTTATGCATATGAATGTAAGATTAAAAACATAATATATACAGTGGTAATTTAATTTTATTTTATTAGACTTGTATACATATTTCCTAATAAAACCAGTAATAGATCCAGTTAACACAGCATTTTAAAGAGAAACTAATGCTAATGATTACTATTTTGGGGAGACATTTCTACATAAATTTTTTCATATTTCTGCAGTCTGGGCTTTCTGAGCAAAAAGCAATTGCAAACTTGGTTAAAGGATGATTGAGTAGCAAACATGTTCTAGAAGCTAGAGATGTTGTATTGCTCCAGAGAGATTTACAAACTTCTCCAAAGCCATCTGTTTACATTCCAGGGTGAAGGTAGAGCTCTTCCCCACCACTCTCCAGAGAAGAGCTGTTTATATTCCAGAGTAAGAGTCAGTGTCTCCCTGGATAAGAGGAAGGACCAACGTGCCAGTGCCCTTTATCAGTTGCAGGTCACATAATTTCAGGTTCCCACTCCTACGGTGCAACCTTGCTGCATGCACAGGGTAACAGCAGGCTCTCATCACGCTGCTCTGTGGGGATTGGGCTCAGGGAACCAGTGCTAAAATGCTCTCTAAGTAATAAATGGTCACTTCTTGGATCCATAGACTCCTGTTTCCTGTCAGAATACCTATATCTATTATCTATACTTTCCCATCTATGTATCGATCATCTATCCATTATCTGTGTATCTGTATCCATCTTTCTATCTTCTGTCTTCTATCTCTATCTCTATCTCTCTATATATATCACCTATCATCTACCTACTTACTTGACTGTCTATGTATCTACCTCTCTATCTAATCAACCATCTATCATCTTTTCATCTGTCCATCCATTCATCCATCCATCCATTTGTCTAAAGTTAACAACTATCACTTACATTACTGGTTTAGATTATTCATACATTTTATGACTTTCTTCTCTTCCTTTTGACCTTTATAATACAATACTTAAGCCATACCTACTGAAATAGTATTCTGATTTCATAAATCAAATATTGCTTTTTAAATGTTACCATGAAAAAATAATTTTATTTGGAGGACTTAAAATTAATCCCTCTTTAAGTTAAATACATTAACAATTGAATTATAATCTTCCCTCAGTGTTTAAATTGCTTTCACATTCTACAACCATAAAATGAGTATTAAATTGGGCAAAACAAAATTTTAAGCGTTCTTTAATGGAGAATTTTAAAATAACAATATTTATACTGATCAATTTAAAAGAAAAATGTTTGTACTTATTTCATTTTCATAAATCTAAATTTAATTAAAAATTTAGAAATATTTTCTAAATTAGGACATTACTCTGAAAAGAACATATATATACATATACATATTATGTATATATGTAGGTCCTGGGGATCAAACCATGACCTCATATATAGGAAGCAAGTACTCACCACTCAGCTACACCCGCTCCCCAGAATATTTTTAAATGTGTCTATAAGAGTAAAGACCTGTTCCTTGTTTTATATTAGCTGAGAGATTTCAGGAAAAGGCTAAAGTGTAGAGAGAGTTAAGACACTAATCAAACAGACAACACCATAGGACTACTATAGGATTTTACTAAAGCTACTGGATTTTTTTTTATCCTTTGGAAAAGTATAGTTTCTGTTTAGGAAAATTGAAGTTGATCTTGCTTCAGAGCCTTTGATGGGTGCTTTGATGTTCAATAAGATAGAGAAAAGAATGTTTGTTTTGCAAAGAGAATCAAGAAAATAATACCAGTTCCAGCAAAAGGACATTGTTTTATGTATTTTACCACATACTGCCCAGAATGTAGAGATTTTATTTTACTAGAGTGAATATATGTTTTTTGAGAGCAAACTGAACACAGAGATGAAAAAAAAATTACATTGAAATAAAACAACATATTAGTTGCCATGTGTCTTAGTTTCCCACCTGCTAAAATAAATACCATACAATGGGTTGGCTTAACAACAGGAATTTATTGGTTTATGGTTTCAGAGACTAAAAGGCTTTCTTCCTTGTTAGATACCGGTAGGTATCTTCCAGCTATCCAGAAATTTTGGGGCTTTCTTGTCTTTAGCTATTCTATCACATGCCAATGCACATGGCAGTGTCTTCTTTCTCTTCTGGGTTCCATTGGCTTCCAGCTTCTTCCCATGGCTTTCTCTCTGCATATTTGAATTTCATTCTGCCTATAAAGGACTCAAGTAATTCAGATTAAGGCCCAACCTGAATCGGTTGGACCACACCTTAAAGGAAGTAACAGCTCCAAGAGGTCCTATTTACAATGGGTCCACACCTACCAGAATGTGTACCAAGACCTAGAACATGTCTAAATTGGGGTACCCAATTCAATCCACCACACGTTTTATATAGTGGGTAGCCCATAAATTTTAAGTTGAATAGGAGTACAGTAAACAAGCTGATAGAGGATGGCGTTTGCAGGCAAATCTTTGTCCATACAGTAGAAATGTATAGCTATAGTGAAGAGACAATACAATTTGGTATGTATGTTAACAAGGATTTTGTCAAAGGAGATGTTTGCTAAATTTAAACAATGACATCCAAGAAGGTGATACTGTACAGTTATTTTGATGTACTTTTATTGTAATGACATGTTTGACAGGTTTTTGTTTTTGTTTTTGAGGCTTGTTTTTGAGCTTTGGTTGAGTCTAGAGTACCATTTATGCTAGAGCTTGCTTAACCCTATTACAGTGGCATTCTTCTTGGGTCTTTACTGAATTGCCTGGTGGTTGAAACACAATGGTTTTTTAGCTCTGGGAATTGTTCAGTTTACAGCTCTCAATTAGTTTTTTCCTGGCTTCATAAAATTTCACCTTATACATATACAGATTAGTATTCAGCAATAGATTCCCCCCCACTATTCCATTCTCTGGTCCTGCCAATTCTAGCTATCTTAGCTTTCCTAATTTCCAATCACTGTCTTCTTACCACATTAAGACCACCATGCTCTGCTTAAGTTCCCCCTATATGTACCGCAAGAAGTTGCCTCTAGGCAGAAAGCCAGGGAGATTGTAGGACTCCATTTGTTTTCTTTCCTATATGTATAACAGCCCTGCACTGTCCCTGCACAGAGAATTTGAGTTTTGATAAAATATTCACATTCATAGTGTAGAGGTCTGTTGGGAATGAAAAGATATTAGTAAATTTCTTTAAGGACATTAATGGAACTGATGGAATTGAACAATAATTGAATTGTGGTGTTTGCCAAAAGTAGGGCACCTTCCTCTAGATATAAGGGAGAAAGTCTTGGGGGAAAACCCTATAGAAATGACAGCTGTAGCTAGAGCAGCTTTCTCCTCAAAAGATAACTGCAGAAAAAGGGGTGAATTTACCTGTAGAGTTGATGTACAGGGAAATAATTGTGGTAACATGTGATTGTGAACCTCAATATTTAAAATATTTCAAAGAAAGGTTTCTTAGTTTGCTAGAGCTGCAATCACAAATATCATGAACTAGTTTTGGATGAAAATCAAGAATGTATTGGCTCATAGTTGTGAGACTAAAAGAAGTTCACAAGATATTGGCAAGATTTGCTTTCTCCCAGAATCTGTACATTCTGTTTCTGGCTGCCAGCAATATGTGGGGTTCCTTGGCTAGTGTTTCTGCTCTCATCATATGGTGATGTCCTATCCTTTCCAACTTTCCACCTTTCCTGGTTTTTGACTTCTGGGTTCTCTTTATAAGGCCTCCAGGATCTAGATTAAAACCAGCCTTCTTGCAGTTGGGCCATACCTTAACTAAAAAGAATGTCTTCAAGAGGTCCTATTTACAATGGGTTCACATCTACAGGAATGCAGATAAAGTTTAAGAACATATTCAGTTCTGGGACACTTTATTCAAATAAATCTCTCTCATCATTGGAAGAACCCCTAAAAATTTCCCCACTCTACCTCCAGCCTCTTCAGACAAATTTGTCCCCTCACGTAGAGGTTTCTATTTCCTTTCTCCCAGATTAGCCGCCCCTCCCTCTAGCCCCATGGACATGGAGTTTAAATACACTTTACCATATTAAACAAATTCATCAAAGTCACTCAGAAATTCTGGATATGACTCCTGTGATAGAGTGAGCTATGTGGTAAGCCAAATGGGTGGGACATGGGAGAAAGTCCCTAGAACTATACCAATGTTTAGATAGGAAAAGGGAGAAAAAATAAGAGAAGGGCAGTGCAAGAATTGTTGTAATTTAAAGTGTAAATTAAAAGGAAACCTCTTTTTATTATTGAAATATAAGAAAAACATCATCTTTCCATTGTGGGAAATATTAAGAACCAGCATTCAGGAATCAGAACTTTCAAATAACATATTAAAGTTAGGGATGAGTACTCTCATGTTGTATCTGAAACATTTCTAATATGCAAAAGTACAGCTTGTATTGGACTGTTTTGTATTGGGACTATAAGTACATTCTTTCCAATAGGGTTGTTACTTTTACTACTTATCTGAGAATTAGTGTGACACTTATCTGTTGTTGATCCATTAAACTTAAGCATAATATTAATATTAGACAACTAACAGTTTGCTAATCAGTCTTCTTCCTCCATGTTGTTAAGTTGCCTCCTTGATGTATAGAAGTAGGTTGATTCACACTCAGTTTAAAGACATGAACCATTACACAAGAAAACCTGAGCCATGAATCTCAGCATGTTAAAGTCTTATTCCCATCCTCCAAAAGAAATTTCATGGAAATATGTGAGAAAATACTTGGGAAGTTGGATTACAATTTTAGACCTGTTCTTTCAGCAAGTATTTACCCTTCCATCTAGCAGTGTACAACCCATATAGTATATTTCAATAGTACAGTGTAGTCTTTTTTAAAATTTAATTTCATTTTGACATCCAGCAAAATGGTGGCAGAGTAAGGAACACCTAGAATCAGCTCATGTTACAGGGAAGTTAGTAATCACACAAAGCTATCTAAAGCACCTGTTTGGGGGCTCCAGGAGACCAGAAGAGAATCCTGCAACATCCTTGGAGGAATGGAAGGAGGAGACCGCCCATCTGCAGAGAAGATTTGTGAGTAGAGCACTCTACGCCAGAGGCTGGTGCCTATCCTCCACTGGAGGCACATGCCGCCTCAGGAGCTATTCTGCAGCTGGAATTGGAAGCTCCACTTCCCAAAAATGGGGGAGGAAGAGATGGTTGGGCCCCAACTTCAGCTACTGATTAGTAAATGTGGTAAAGTATAATCCTAAGAACAGCTAAAATTTGAAGCTATCCAAGGCAGAAAGAGGCTGGTAGCCACCATTTTAACTCTGCCCCTGGCACAAGGGGAAGCAGGGCTGACTGAAAATCACAGTGCTGGTAAGGACGGCTACTTTCCATCCATTTTGGATTGCAACTCTAGCCTAAGCCCCAGCCTCACCTCTGGAAGGGAGGAAGCTGGCGGGACCTGCACCAGCCTCTCCAGGAAAATACAGGCCATGTTGCGGAGGCCAGTGCTCATCCTTCTCTGGTGGCGTGGGCTACCACAGGAGCTATTCTGTGGCTGGATTAGAAGCTCTTTTTGCTGAAAACAGGGGAGGAAGAGACTGTTGGCCACCAACTTCATCTACTGATTGGTAAATTGAGCTGGCTCAAGTATAACCCTAAGAACAGTTAAAGTTTGAATGTGTCCAAGTTGGAAAGAGGCCGGTAGCCTCCATTTTGACTCCGCTCCCACCATGAGGGGAAGCCGGGCTGACTGAAAATCACAGTAGTGGTAGGGACCGGCTTCTTTCACTCAGATCGTTCTGCAGCCCTAGCCTGGGCTTCAGCCCCACCTTTAGCAGAGAGGAAGCTGGTAGTCCCTGCACCAACCTCTCCAGGTAACTGCAGGTACATTCGGTTGGCACAGACTAAATAGTTGGAAGTCTACTGGGGCAACTGCATTCATTTTGGACCACACAGCATAGATTGCTGCCCATACCTGCAGCTGCATCCCCACCCCAGGAAAGGGAGAAATGGACTTGCAGCTTCATCATTCTCTCTGGGAAACTACAGTCTAAGCCTTCACGACTTGGATTATTACACATGGCTGTGGCTCTGTCCTCACCACTGGGAGAGGAGAAAGTTGGGAGAAGCTTCACTGGTCCCTGGAGCAATGAAGGCAGCCTGAGGCTCCACAGCATACAGCACCAACTACAAACTTGGCTCCTACTATACAACCAGCAAGGAAGAAAGGGCAAGAAAGCCCTAAAAAAAAAGAGCGAAATTGCACCCAGGATAAATACATCTAGTAAGCCAGATGCTGAGGCACCAACAAAATACAATCCTCACTAAGAAACAGGAAGATATGGCCCAGTGAAAGGAACAAAATAAGCCTCCAGATGACAGAAGGGATTTGAGACAGCTAATCATAGATATTCAAACGAATCTCCTTAATAAATTCAATGAAATGGCTAAAGAGATTAAGGATATTAAGAAGACATTGGATGAGCACAAAGAAGAATTTTAAAGTATACATAGAAAAATGCAGATCTTGCAGGAATGAAAGGTGCAATAAAAGAAATTAAACATATACTGGAATCATATAATAGCAGATTTGAGGAGGCAGAAGAAAGGATTGGCAAGCTTGAAGAAATGGCCTCCAAAAGTGAGCATACCAAAGAAGAAATGAAGAAAAGTGGAAAAATTTAGCAAGGTCTCAGGGAACTAAGTGACAGAAAGAGACATGCAAATATATGGGTCATGGGTGTCCCAGAAGGAAAAGAGAAGGGAAAAGGGGCAGAAGGAATATTTGAAGAAATAATGGTATAAAATTTCCCAACCCTGTTGAAGGACATAGATATCTGTGTCCAAGAAGCACAATGTACTCACATCTGAATAAATCTGAATAGACCAAACCCGAGACACATATTAATCAGAATGACAAATGCCAAAGATAAAGAGAGAATTCTGAGAGCAGCAAGAGAAAAGCAATGCATAACATATAAGGGATACTCAATATGATTAAGTGCCAATTTCTCATCAGAAACTATGGAGGCATGAAGGCAGTGGTATGATATATTTAAGATATTGCAAGAGAAAAACTTCCAGCCAAGAATCTTTTTTTTTTAAA
>PVKH010008508.1:0-19448 GCA_004027955.1 Chaetophractus vellerosus | reverse complement strand
TTTCCTTCCTCTGCTTTATTTTACTCTATAGCACTTACCCCTACCTGACAAACTAAATGGTTTACTGATTTATTTATAGACTGTCTCCCCCCACTAGATTACACTCAGTTAACACAGGGATTTTTATGTTTTGTTCATCTCTGTTTTTCTTCTTAGTGCCTATAATTCTACATATTTTAACATTGGCTACTAATCCATGGCATAGTAAAATCTCCCTGAATCAGTATTTGTTGAGTGAATTTATTAAGCCTCTTTGCAACATGTACTGTGTGAAATACAGAATAGGAAATAAGACATATCTCCTCACAGAGTTTACAATCAAGTTGAGAACCATTGAGTCATTAAACTATACCCCATCCAATCTAGAGGAGAAAACAAAACAATTGATTGCTAGATTTTGAGACCTGTTTGAGGTCTCTTCTAGATTTGGACTGTAATAGATCAAATTAAGTGATGAAATTTATAGCCTTTTAACAATTCCTGGTATATTAATATGGAGCTTAATACACCACATTGGCAAATTAGCAAATGACTCAGGGTTGCCTCAGTAACACATATTAGGCCAATGCATGTCATGAAATCAGTTTAGTGGGATTTTATAATATTTATTTTGGATTTTTTGCCCATTACATAAATAATACATTTGAAATTTACATTGTTATTTTATCACACATAGTAGAAAGTAAATGGTTGTATGAAACTTGTAGTTCTGTGCATATAAATATAGACAGGTATATGTTTGTTGGGAGCTTTATAAAGTTTGCTTCTTAGTATTATTGCATTTAAACTTTTTTCTTTTCTGGGAAATCATGACATTAATTCTTTCTTTAAAACAAGTTAATATGTTTATGATATCATGATTTTATTTCATAATATAGCTGCTTCTATTGGATTTGTAAGGTTTGAGAAACTTAGATAAGCTTTTGTCGTAAAGACAGTTTAATAAAAATCTTTTAATAAAATTTGGAGTTCAGATATAGGAATCCTGGGATGAATTAAAGTATAGTTGCCTGTTAGTTTTTGGTTTTGCTTTGGTTTGATTTTGTTGATATACCTTTTGTAGTCTTCATTTTTCATGAGAAAGTATTCACTATAATTATAAGTTCTTTCTTCTATTAAGAATGGTATAAAAAGTGATTATAGAGAAGCAGATGTGGCTCAAGCAATTGAACTCCTGTCTACCGTATGGGAGGTCCAGGGTTCGTTTCCTGGGACCTCCTGGTAAAAGTGAGCTGGCCCATGCGGAGAGCTGGCCCACGCGGAGAGCTGGCCCTCGTGGCAAGCTGGCGCAACAAAAAGAGACAATGAGAGACACAACAAACCAAGGAACTGAAGTGGCTCAAGCGATTGAGAGCCTCTCTCCCACAACGGAGGTCCCGGTGCCTTCTAAAGAGAAGACAAGAAGATGAGCAGACACAGAGAGCACACAGTGAATGGACACAGAGAGCAAGACAGCAAGCACAAAAACAACAAGGGGGGGGGATTAAAAAATTAAATTAAAAAAAAAGCAATTATAGGAGTGCTTTTCACCTGAAGAGTTTCTCAGAATAAACTACCCTTTAGTTCTTTTGTTCTTTGTCATTGTTCATGTTCTCATGTGGAATATGAAATTTGCTTTTACAGATATTGTTTGTTTTGAAGAATGTTTAATTAATATTTAGAAATTTCAACTGTTTGCTTTACTGCAACTGTTAAAATTTATCAAATATTTATATCACAGTATTAGATTTTTTATGTAGATTCAGCTCTGTATATAAAGTATGGAATTCTTCCCAAAGCCTAGAAGTAGAGTGTGTACCTGTTTGTATTTATCACTCACAATTGTGACTAATTTAAAATGTGAATAATTTTAGAAAATTAATTTTTATGAGTATTTCAAATTTTGCTCATTGTTTTAAATTATTAAAATTTTATGAAGTCACGTCTTTAGTAAGTTAAATTTAAATATGACTTCAGCCATTTAGTTTTAAAGCAGACCCCATGTACAAAATTCTGAGTTTATCCTAAAAACAATTGGGGAGTGATAAGTTATACATTGCTTTTTCTTGAAAAGCCTTTATTATAACAAAGAAAATTTATAAAGGAAAAATTTAATGTAACTTCAGAAGTCCCTGATATTCACAGTACCATAACATATGAATTTTTCATCTTTCTATCTTCCAAATACATAAATCAATGTATTTAGTTACTGTGATTAATTATTAGGCACAATTCCTTTTGTGTAAAGTATTATAATAGACCATCTTTAAATAGTAGGCAACTTCCCAAGAACATTTTAAAATATGCAAAAGTGGCTGTCATATTTTTATAAAGTAAATTTGTATCTGCACAGATTCAAGCCTTAAAATTATTTGATTATACTTTAATTTTTCTCCCTGTCTCTCATTTCTCAGCACATAAATGCACATCATGCTTACGAATCTCAGATCTCGTCGATGGCAAAGGCCATGTCTAGATTAGAAGAAGAGCTTAGACATCAAGAAGATGAGAAGGCAGGAATATTAAATGATTTGTCATCTCTTAGAGAACTTTGCATTAAGCTTGATTCAGGCAAAGATATTATGACTCAGCAATTGAATTCTAAAAGCCTTGAGTTTGAGAGGGTAAGGACTAAATAAATATAGTCATGGCATATTGTTTCATTAACCCTCCTTTATTTGTTTTGCTTTATCATTCACTACCCAATATATCTTTTCTCCTTTGAGGAGTTACTCTTGACTACAGGACTTTAAATTTGCTACTAGATTCTTTGCCAAGATTTCTCTGGCAAACATGGTAATGAAATCAGGTGTTCCCTGTTTGGGGTAAATGGGTATTTAGGAGAATCTGAATCTTCTAATGATAGATTATAAATTGATGCATATCCCAATACATTTCTTTTTCTGTTTGAAAGTAAGACTGAAGTGAAGGATTGAGCAGTTTATTGCTTCCTAAGTTGAATATTTTTCCTGATAAAAATTTCAAGAAGTTTAAATCTTATATTTTAAACTTTCATTTAGACTTTTATTTTAATAGTCTAATTAGCTGGAACTTCACATTCCCAAATGAGGCAAACATGGGTGTTTTAAATTTTCACTCACCTAGTAGTGTAATTTTCAGTTACTGAGAGTAAAGTACTGACTTGACTATGTAATCAGAGTACAAATGTTTATTAGATAAGAGGGGCCTCGTTGCTGATAGACTTTAGGATTTCATTGTAAAGGACCTTCTCTTGAAAAGGTAGCCTGAGTGACAACTACTTGAGGGTTGGAGTAGGCCTCATTGCCAAATAAATCCTTAGGAAAAATATTAAAGGTTATTTTGAAAATTAGGTGCTTTTCTTATAAAGAAGCAGTTCAAAATCTTTAACCAGTATCCAAAAATGGAGCAACTGGTAGATAGTTTATAGCTCTGCAGAATTAGAGGATAAAGAGTTTTTTCAGAGTAACTGAAATTGTGCTGAAGTAATCTTACTCTGTTTTTCTTATAGGTTGCAGCAGAATTGGAAAATGTAAAATCAGAAGCAGACCTATTAAAAAAACAATTGTCAAGTGAGAGACATACAATTAAAAACCTGGAGTCATTATTGGCTACAAATAGGGATAAAGAATTTCATTCTCATTTAACTTCCCATGAGAAGGATACAGAAATTCAGATACTTAAAGAGAAGTTAACCCTTTCAGAAAGCAAACTGTAAGTGCAAGTGCATTAAACCAATATATGAAGAAAATAGCTTGTCAAAAATATTTTCATATGCCTTTTGGGGGGGGGGGTAGTGGAGGGAGTGAAGAGTGGTACAAAACCAAAGTATTTGAGTTAAGTGTCTGCTGTTGGAAATTCAGGGAAGTAGTTAAGAGAGAGATACCATGTGTGGAGATGTTGATTTGGAGAGCTTCAGCACTGAGGTGGTGGCCATGGGAGTGTATGAGAGGAGTGAACTTTAGAAAACTACCTAAATTTAAGGGATGAACAGAGGAGGCACTGAAAGAGTATTTCAGAATGGATAGTAAACTGTCCCATGGTGTAGATTAGGAAAAAGAACAGAGCATGAGATTGGATCCTCTTTAAGTGTATTGATTACTTTTAGGAGTTTGATGATGGTATTTTTAAGATGGAGAGCTTTGGGCATATTTATTAGAAGAGGGAAGAAACCCAGAGTAGATGCTACCAGTGGGAGAATTAGCTTTTAAAGCACTTAGAAATATTTCTCTTTATGACTCATGAGTCAACGAAGAGTAGATGAAGCTACTTTACATCTTGATTTTACAGTTCCTGTATTCTTTAAATTAGTATCACCAGCATTGCTCCAGTACCTAGCACATATCAAGAGCTCAGTGAATGTTTGTTAAATGAACCAGATGAATGAAAAAGAAAAATTTAACAGAAGCCTAGAGGATTGTTATTTAAATGTCTTGATATTCTTTGTCCATTCTTAAGCATAACCTCCATTGTATTTTTATTAATGGCAAAAAGAAAAATATATAGGACTTGGTTCTCTGGAAGTGTTACTTATTTCTTTGATGTTTGTTTGTTTGTCTGTCTGTTTGTTTGTTTTTAAGAGCTAGTCAAAGCCGGGAAAACACCATACTACAAACCAAAATTACACAATTACAAACAGAATTTGATGTTATGAAAAGGCAAATTTCAGCTGAAAGATATGAACGGTAAGAAAATTTTTTATCACTGGACAATGTTTTTATTTCCTGTTCTAATTTTTTTAAAATTTAATATGTCTTACAAATAGCAAACATTTTTTTTAGCAATACCTAAGAGAAATTCCTTTGGTGAGTCTCCCTAAAATGGCAAAAAATGCAAGATGGTGGAGTAAGATGCTTTAGGGCTCCATCCTTCCATAGAAGCTTTGAACAACCAGCAGGAACTAGTAGAAATCTGTTTCTCAAAGCTCCAGGGAGTGGATGTGGCTCAGGCTGTTGGGCACTCCCCTCCCATGTGGATGGTCCCAGGTTTGATTCCCAGTTCGGTTCCTGGAGTAGGCAAGCAGACAAACAAGAGAACCATCTGGGGAAGTAGGGGGGGATAAATAAAAATAAGTAAATAAATCTTTAAAAAAAAAAATTAAAAGCTCCTGGAAACAGTTAACAGGGTGGGTACTGAGTCAAGAAAAAGTTTTCTTAAAAGCACTAGGATCTCATGGTACCATGGATGGACCCTCCACCACCCCTTACTTTCTTGGCACAGAGCCAGCCCACACTCCCAGTGTGAGTCCCTGATCCAGGTTCTGGAGGGAGCAGAATAGCTCTCATACATATAGTGGGAGCATGTATGGCTGGCCCAACCTGTTTGGTGGTGGCCTGAGGGATTTGCCACCCCAGAAGTTGCCCTGCATGTAGAAGGCAGTCAGGGGGCTTCTATGGAGTTGTGTGGGAAGCAGTCAAGCCGTGCTGCCTAGGAGAAGGGATTGCTGCCTGTGGGACATACATTATAGTGCTTAGGACCATAAGAAAATTGTTTCCTAGGGAAGAGGGGATATTCAGAGCCATTTTAACAGGAGAATTCCTATGGCCACCTCTAGCACATGCCCAAAACTAGAGGCATGCACAGAAAGGATCACTGGAAGCCCCTATGCTTTGGCCCCAAGCTATTCTCTAAACTCATTGTGTGGATAAGCCCTGAAGACAGCACTTGTACTGGTTAATATGTAAACTAGGAAAGAGGTTTTCTTTTTTTTTTCCTTTTTAAACTTTGTTAGCTTCTAGCATTCAAAGAAATCTCTGTCCTAATGCTAGCTGGATACAAGCTTAAGGAACCTAACCCTCAGAATCTAAATTCCACTAATAGCACATTAAAATATCAAATGTCTAGGTTTCAACAAAAGATTACAAACCATACAAAAAAGCAGGGAGTGATCATCCAGGCAAAGGAGATTAAAATAATTGGAAACCATCAATAAGAGAAACAGAGCTGGGACATGCCAGACAAAAACTTTAAAACTATTTAAAAACTTTAAATATCCTTAAAGAACTAAAGGAAATCCGGAAAACAATAGATGATTACAAAGAGAACTAAAGAAAATCAAGAAAATGATAGTTGAACCCCAAGAGAATATCAACAGAGAGATGGAAATTATGAAAAGGAACCAAACAGCTCTGAAGACCACAGTAACAGAAATTAAAAATTCCTTGGGTTCAACAGCAGATAAGAGCTGGCAGAAAAAGAATCAGTGGACTTGAAAATAAGACAATTGAAATCATCCCAATTGAGGAACAAAAGTAAGAATGAATGAATAAAAGTGAACCAATAATTCTATATTTAATAAATCTGGCAAAACTGTCTTTCAAAAATGAGGGAGAGATTAAAACATTTCCAGATAAACAAAAGCTGAGAGAGTTCGTCACTGCTAGACCTGCCCTCCAAGACAGGCTAAAGAGAGTTTTGCAGGTTGAAAGGAAACTACAGTGTGTAATAGATAGAAGCCATATGAAGAAATTAGGTTAGTCATGGGTAGATGTAAATGCTAGTACTGTTATTGTATTTTTGATTTGTAACTCCACTTTTTACATCCTCCAGAATCGAAAAGGCAGTGCATTACATGTAATGAGAAATTAGTGGTTTGGAACTCATACTGTTTAAACATGTAATTTGTGATAAGAACTACATAAAGGGGGGATGGAGGGGTATAGGAACATAGTCTGTATATATTCTTCAAGTTAAGTTGGTATCAAAGCAAATGAGATGGTTATAGATTTAGAATGTTAAATTTAAACCCCACAGTAACTACAAAGAAAATGTCAGAGAATATACAAGTTCATAGAGACAGAAAATAGTATAGATTGCCAAGGGAGTGGAGAGGGAGAATGAGGAGTTAATGCTTAATGGGTGGTGGGTTCCTCTTTGGGGAGATGGGAAAGTTTTAGTGATGGAAGGTGGTGGGGGTACCACAACATTGTAAATGTTATATTAATCCCAGTGCAAGGTATACTTGGGAGTGATTGAGATGGGAATATTTATGTTCTATATATGTTCCCACATTTAAAAAACAAAGGAAAGAGTAACTAAGGAGACAGTGACAAAGGCAATACATGAGCCTGGATGGAATCTAACAAAGGAGTTGAGAAGGCTCAAAAGGACATTATTGTAGCATATGGAAAAAATTGAAATATAGAATGTAAGCTTTATATTGATGTTAAATTGCTTGAACTGATATTGATATTTAAGTTGGATACATAATGAATAGCCTTGTTCTTAGGAAATGTACGATGACAGTTTTAAGTGTTCAAGGACCATAATGTATACAACCTGTACTCAAGTAATCAGGAAATTGATTGAGAAGTAGGTTGACAGACCCAAAGATAGATTGATTGATGGGTAGATTGAATGATAGGACAAATGTGGCAAACTGTTAAAATAGGGTGTCTGGGGTGGGGTGGTGATAAGGGTATGTTGGAGTTCTCTGTATGGGGTTTGCATTATTTTTGTAACTGTCCTATAAGTTTGAAAGTATTTCAAACTTAAAAATTTTAAATTTAAAAAAATAAATAAGGCAACAAGTGTTGTGGAAGTTAACATCCCTGTAGTAAACAAAATAGCAAGTTTTGTGTTAATGTTTCCTATACCATTCCTCAGGGCAAAATGGAGACATTCTTTCAAAGAGTTTAGATAAAGAACCAACAAGCTAGTAGGGTTTCTACAGGGGCTTAAAATAACACGGTCCAAGTAGGACCCTCCAAATACAAGTCATCTGATTAATCCTCCCAACTATCTGTTATTATGCCTATATTACAGATAGAGAAACTGAGATTTAGGACTGTAAAGTCATTTGCCCAAGGTCACACAAGTAGTAAATGGCAGAGCCAAGACTGAAATCCAGGCAGGTCTCAGTTCTAAAGAATGTGCTTTTAATTTCTACAATATATTCCCCATAGCTCACTTGTATTTCAGTTTCTTTGCTTTATTATGCTGAAAAATTCATTTCCCAGGGGATACAAACAGAAATGAGTCCTGTTTTAAGAGTTAAAATTGAAATCTAATTTGCAAATTGTCAAGTTGCTTTTCTTCCATTAGTCTTTCCTACTATATAAACACATAGACATCAACATTCCTGAGATTTCATTCTCAAATAGTAGTAAAATTGCTTATTAAGTCAAGTTTTGAATTCTCTTATTGTAATCCATTTGCATCACAAACTTTTGAGTGATGTGGCTAAATTTGGGGTAGAGAGGGAATCTCCTAGAAAAAAACATCTTTATACTTCCAAAGAGAAATGAAGCCTGAGATTACAGCAATGAAATAAAAGCAGTATTTGTCATTTTCTTATAACTGAGAAAATCTAGTTTCTGAATTTGCTGAACTCTTACCATTCAATGGTCCGAAATCATACTCTGTAGCTCAGGATTAGAGACCCCAGCCGTTCCTTACCTTTTTCTATGCTCCTAATCCCCAGAGAAGCCTTCAGCCACCTTCAGACTACGTCTTTCCTACTCCTTACCATCCAGGTAGGTCATGCATTCTCAAAGTAGGTAATATCACCCCTACTCCAAGGGTGCAAAAATTGGTGCTGGGGAGCAGAGTCAAAAAAATCTTACAGGAGATTTTTTTAGGTACCTCCTAAAAACAAAACAAACAAACAAACTCCCATTGGGGAGCAAAGATAGCTTAGTGGTTGAATGCCTGCTCCCCATGTCCGAGGTCCTGGGTTTAATTCCCAGTACCTCCTTTAAAAAAAAAAAAAACAAAACTTACAATAGTACAGTGGGTTATGATCCTTCAGAGAGCCACAGTACATAAACAGATATCTAGTATATCTGTAGTATTAAAATGTCATGAGGTGGGGGATAATTAGGGGGATAATATCTAAAATAGCCACTTTGGGGATGTCAATGTAATAAAGTTTGAGAAATACTGAGGCTAGTTAGAAATCCTGGATACTGATGAATGCAAGGCAGAAAGAAGCCTACACCAGAATCTCTGATTAGCCTACAAACAGTATAGCAGTATAGTCACTATGCTTTATGGCGATAGACCCAGACACAGGAAAGAAACGTAGTACAGAAAGAATTTCATATCTGGCATTGGGAGTTTTGAGGTAGGAAGAAGGCTAGATTTACATGCTAGAGGAGTTGGGGAAGGAAGGGGTAGAGGAGAGAAACAACCAGCCTGAAAATCTATTCTCAGAGCAGGGGTGAATATGGTTCTAGGGCTAAAGTTAGAAGTTAGTGAAGTACAGATAACACATGATCTCTCTATCCCTTGTACTAAGTATAAATGATTGTCTTTCAATTAATGGGAAGAAGGTAAAAACAGGAAGAAGGTTGCCATGAAAAATGAGTAGTCTGACAGTCTACGACACCAAAGAATAAATTGAATACATTTTATTAGTTGCCCAATATTTCTAAATTCAACTTAGTATAAAAGTGCAAAGAGGGAAGCAGATGTGGCTCGCGTCTCCCATATAGGAGGTCCAGGGTTGGATTCCCAGGGCCTCCTGATGAACGGCAAGCTGGCCTGAGGGGAGAGCTGGCCCACACAGGAGTGCTGGCCTGCGCAGAGAGCTGGCACAGCAAATGACACAACAAAAAGAGACACAGAAGAGAGGCAATAAGCGATGCAGCAGACCAGGGAGCTGAGGTGGCACCAGAGATTGAGCACATCTCTCCACCCTGGAAGGTCCCAGGATCGGTTCCCGATGCCACCTAAAGAGAAGACAAGCAGACAGAAGAACACACAGAGAGCAGACAGCGAGCACAAAAACGGGGGGGGGAGGCGGGCAGTTATAAACAAATAAATCTTTTTTAAAAAATACAAAGAGCCTGTTAGTATCGTGTCTATACAATAATCTAAATATTATTGTTTACGTTATGGGTCAGGCACCATGCCAAGTACCAGGAATACCAAATTGAATAAGGTACTTGTTTTAGTTTGCTAAGCTGCCTAAAGCAAATACCATAAAATGGGTTGACTTTGAACACTAGGAATTTATTAGTTTACTAGCTTACAGGTTTTTTTGTTTGTTTGTTTGTTTGTTTTTTTAAAGATTTATTTATTTTATTACATATCTCCCCTTCCCCCCCGCTGCGGCGACGCGCCGAGACTGGTCACTGCACAGGCGCGGCTTTCCCCACTTGTGGGCGGCTTCTGCTTCCATTCACGGCCGGCTCTCAGTTCGCAGGTGGCTGGCTGCGCTCCATTCGCGGGCGACCTGCCCTGCCCGTGGCGGCTTTTGCCCTGCCCACGGCGGCTCTGGCCCACCCATGGCGGCTTGCCATTCTCAAGGCGGCCTGCCCGCTAGGAGAGGTCCCCGGGAACCGAACCCGGGGCCTCCCATGTGGTATACCGGTGCCCTATCCACTGGGCTATCGAGCTGGCCCCAGCTTACACTTTTGATGCTGAGAAAAAGGTTCAAATCAAGGCATCATCAGGCAACACATTTCTCCCTAAAGAATGGGTACTGGCAATCCTGGACTCCTCTGTCACAGGGCAAGGCATTTGGCAGCACATGCTGGTGTCTCCTTTCTCTTGTGGGTCTCATTGCTTTCAGCTTCTTGCTTGTGTGCCTTTCTCTTTCTCTCTCTCTGTATTCATCCCTTCTATAAAGGACTTCAGTAAGAGGATTAAGACCTACCCTGGGCCATGCCTTAACTGAAGTAACCTAATTAAAAAGTCCTTCTGACAATATGTTTACACCTACAGGGATGGGTTAGCTTTAAGAGCATGATTTTTCTGGGGTATGTAAGTTTCAAACCACCGCAGTATGCAAATGAAAAATGGACTCCTAAGGCATCTAGTATAATGAGGAAAACATATATACAGAAATTTTAAAAACAGTGTTGAACTTCAGGAATAGAGATGGATATAGGATTTTATGGGAACACCAAAGAATGGTTCTTAACCTACCCTGGAATCATTAGGAAAGGTCAATTTAGGGAGCCTTAGATATCCAGTATAAACTTATATTTGCATGTGTAGTACAGGACAGGACTGGAAAGGTAGATTTAGGAAAGTAATTGGCAAATAAAATAAAGCATGGGAGTAGTGAATGTAGGCCTAGTCCTGGGAATGCCAATGTTTAAAGTTTAGGCAGAAGAAAAAGATTCAGTAAAAGAACCAAGAAATGATCATCTAAGATGGTAGAAAGACAGCCAGGAGAGGGTAGTGTCATAGAAGCTAAGAGTAGTTAACATTGTCACATCCCACAAGAAAAGTCAAGTTAGCTTAGGCATTTGCTTGCTAATGTACAGGCTGGTAGGATCATTGTAAACTTTTGAAGTAAACACTATTAACATTTTGGAATTTAATGTCTAGCCTTGTATTTATGTGTGTGTCTGTGTATACTTACTATCCAGTTTGATCACCTGCTTTTTCATTAAATATCTTGTGAGCATTTTGCTTCTAATATAATATTTTAATGACTGCCTACTCTTCCAACATGGTTTTACCATAATTGTTTTAAACAATTTCTTATAATGAATTCTCTAGTTTAATTAGTCTTTTAACTACTAAATAAATTATACACAGATGTAGGATTTAAAGTTAGTAGAAATACTAATTAACTTGATAAAAATAATTAAAAACAGGTTTTTCAGGATGCTTGCCATTAACTAACTTGTTTGATCTTTATCAACAGAGAACGAGCAGTACAAGAGATGCGTCGACATGGTCTTTCTACACCACCCCTTAGTTCTACTCTGAAATCTCCTTCACAATCTCCTGAACATACAAACTTATAATTAGCAGAAAGGTATGTATGTGTTTTATTCTGTTAGGCTGCCAAAAGCAATATATCAGAAATGGATTGGCTTTTACAATGGGGATTTTTTAGCTTATAAGCTTACAGTTCTGAGACTGTGAAAATGTCCACCTCAAGGCATCATCGGGCGATTATTTCTCCCCAGAGACCAGCTGCTGGTGATCCTGGACTCCTGTCACATGGCAAGGCACGTGGTGGCAGCTGCTGGTCTCTCCCTTCTCTTCCAGGTTTTGTTGCTTTCAGCTTCTGGCTTCCCTGGCTTTCCCTCTTTTTCTCTCCATATTCATCCCATTTATAAAGGGCTCCAGTAAGAGGATTAAGACCCACCCTGGGCCATGCCCTAACTGAAGTAACGTAATCAAAAGGCCCTACTTACAATAGGTTTACACCCACAGGAATGGATTAGCTTTAAGAACATGATTTTTCTGGGGACCACACAGCTTTTAAACTGTCACAATATGTAACACCAAGAACAGGCCAAACTAATTTAGTTTTCTGATAAAAATTCAGAAAATAATTTCCTTTGTTAGGGGAGAGGAAATTGCAGGAAAGGTGTTCAGGGAAACTTTCTGGAGTAATAGAAATGTTCTTTATCTTGAAGATAGTGGTTACAGGATATATACAATCATCCAAACTCATTGAACTAAACACTTAAGATCCACGCCTTTTATTGTATGTAAATTATACCTCAAATTAAAAAGAGAATACATCTACATCAAAATGTTAAATGACAGTATGATTATCACTTGATGAAGTGCTAAATTCAGGGTACAGATAATCGATGGGAAAGTGTGAAGAGTGGCATAGAAGCAAGAATGCATGTGACACAGTAGATCCAATCTGGCAGGAATGGTAGATTATGAGGGAATAAGAAGAAGAACAGGTTTGGAAGGTAGAGTGGGAAATATAGAATATATTGAATGTCAGGCTAACTTAGAGATTGTAGACTTTTTTCTGTAAGTCATGAGGAACCATGGAAGGTCCTCCTGTGTACATATTGAGTACAAGGGTAGGGTAGAGATGAAAGTACTGTTTCTGGTAGATTAACTTCACAACTGTGTTTGGGGCCATACTGGGGAGGGGTAGAAACCAGAGGTAGGGAACAGTAAGTGGTGTGAAGTGATGACAGCTTAGGATCAGTTTAATATTTACTGAAAGCTAGGACAGAATTTTAAAAATTATAATATACTTGTTAAATTATAACATACTCTGAGAAAAGTGCCATATCATAGGTGTACAGCTCAGTGAATTTTCACAAACTGAGCACACCTATATAGCCTGCACCCTTCTACTCAGAAGCCTACTCTAGAAGTAACCATTGTCCTGTTAAAAGCATAGATTCCTTTGCCCGTTTTTGAACATACTATAAATGAAATCATACATTCTGGCTTCCTTTCCCCAACAGTACATTTACAAGATTCGTCCATACTTGGGTATACTTGGAGAGTGTTCAGACTTATTGCATTATAGTAATCCATCGTGTGAAAGTACTGTTGATGGGCATTTGGTAGTTTCCAATTTGGGCTATTACAAAAAGCATTATGATGAACATTCTGGTCCCTGTCTGTGGGTGAACAGTTGTGTGTATTTCTTTGGGGTATCTACCTTGGAGTGAAGTTGCTGGGTCACTGGATATGTCTATGTTCAAGCTTTAATAGATATGGCAAAACAGTTTCCCAAAATGGTTGTAAAGAGCTGGGATGATTTATGAGCCAAAGGAATGTGCAGATTCGTAGGAACAAATTGGAAAGATGCATGAGTCAGACCCAGGGTTTGAAATGTGGGTGACTGAAAAATGCAGTATCATTGACAGAAGTTGTAAACTTGGTCTTTTAAAAAAGTATACATTTCTTTGCTTCTTTTAATAGAAGTATACAGAGGATAATTAAACATTTCCCCAATGACTCAGAATCCTCATTTTGAACATTAATTAGAGGCCACACTTTAGCATACTGATGCCCCAGAGCTTATTGGTATCTGTAGGGTCTAGGTCTAAATGATTCCAGATTGCTTTTTTTTTTTTTTTTTAATGAAAATATTTATTTTCCTCTTTCACTTTGAGGACTACTTCTCAGTGCTGGTCATCATCGCTATGTCTCACAACTTCTCAGCTGCTGCATTATTTTGAACAGGATTAGATGGAGATTCAGCTTCACATTATAAAGCCTTTTAACAATTGTGACACAGCATTTTCTCATGCTTGATTGACAGCTACATTTTAGATACAGGTTGGCGAACTCTAGCATCTAGGGGATAAATCCACCCCACTGCCTATTTTTGTAAATTAAGTTTGTCACATAACCACACACTTTCGGTTACATGTTGTCCTAGGCTGCTTTTGTTCTGCAGTGGCAGAGTTGAGTAGTTGCTATAGAGACCGTGTTACCTGCAAAGCCTAAATTATTTACTACCTGTCCCTTCACATCATGTAGTCTCAACTGTACAGCCACGAGAAAATAAAGGTGAAAAAGGCAAATAACTCCTTAGTTTTATGGAAATAGGTTTGATCTTGCAGGCCCCTCATGAGAACCCCTGACAATAGACCACAGTAGATCGCAGTAATCCTAAAGCTGTGATGGATTAGCAAACTTTCCCAACCATTAACAAATTCACAGAGTTTCCTACTGAGATTGTTAATTGATTAGCCATTTCCATTCATATTTTCTAAATACTATCACCAAGACTAATTTTAAGGGATTTCCCTGTAAGCACTCAGAAATGAATAGAATCCAACTATGAAATAATTTCCCAATTCTGAAACAATTATATTTACCAGTGAATTAGAGTATCTCTCTAAATAGTTAAAATATTTAATCCAATTTTTTACACAGAACATAATTGTTTTTAAATTTTATTTTTATTCTGATCATTGTATCTAATACATGCTCATTGAAAAAAACATAAAGTACAGAAACATATAAAGAGGAAAACTGAAAATCACTTTTAATCCTAAAACTCAGAGATAATAGCAATTAGCATTTTGGTATTCTTCCTTCCAGTATTTATTTAATTTCTAATAAACACACACACATATATATGTACATACCTATATAATTCTAATAAGGATCATACTCAAAATAGTTTCTATCCTGTTTTTTTTTGTTTTTTGTTTGTTTGTTTTGGTTTGTTTTGGGTTTTGCCCTAAGTATTGTTGTAAGCATTTATTCTCGTCATTAAAAACATTTTCAAAAATGCCATTTTAAAATAGTGATCTAACAGTTCATCATATAGATATTCCATGATTTATTTATCATTCTTCTTATTATTGGACATGTGGCTTGTTTCCTATTTTCTCCTCTTGTACTAATTCCTTTAGTATATCATCCTAGAGAAATTATATTAATGTTTCCTTTGTGGGGTTTCATACTTTAATGTGTATGTTTTAATTGGCTAAGGTATTAGGTAGCACATTAAGATAATGTTATTAGTCAAAATATTTGATTATTAACATGCTATTTGAAGACTCAGAAAACATAACCTACAGTACTTGTATATAATTATATTAAACGCAGACATCATATTATTCTTCCTTTTGTTTAACTTTTCTCAATTAACATGCTGTATTATCCCATTCTTTTCACTGTGTTTGTATCATTCTTTTAGTTTTAATGTACTCTGAGATACTTTTGTATGTTGAGGGGAATATCTTTTTGAAATATAGAACAGTACTACTTAACTACTAAATAGAACTTGGTTGTGGGCACAGAGTTTTCCTGGTTAAGACTATAATTTCAGTTCAAACATTAATGAATGACAGTTTTTCATGATAGTAACTTTGTTTACCATTTTTCTTTCCACTTCCTTCCCCGTTTTCAGAAGAAAGTCTTTATATGAGTTGGCTTTGTGAATTTTTAAAAAGACAGAACAGTAATGGAAATATTTGAAGTACTTTGTTCCTGGAAATCATGAACATTGACACAGATTCTACCTCTGTCAACTTTTCTTTAAATCAGTGAATATTTATGTTTTAAAGTTTGGTTTAACAGAACTTAACATCCATGTGTATATTTTCATATATGTGACAGCACAAAATATGTATTATTAGTGATAACTGATATTATATCTGAATTTTTATTATTCCTGACTTAAATTACTCCTCGAAGTGTGTTTATACTGTGAATTAATAGAATGTATTGTTCACATTATGCTTTAATAACCTGATCCATGATATATGTATGCAAATATTTTCATAATATGTGTTTTCAGCTTTCATGCCTGTGTTTTTTAACCCCTATTTTTAATGCATTCATGAAGAATTATCAACTTTAATGCAATGCCCATCATGCTTAGTTTTTTTTCTTCTAAATGTAAAATTAATGATTCACAGATTTAATGTCTGTCATCAAGGGGAATATATTTGGGTCTAATCATATTATAATAGCAGAAGGCTTGATAAAATAATAATCACCAGATATAATGTGTTATTGTCAGTGAGAAGAACTGATGGGAGGGATACATTTATGTATTGTATACAATATTTTATTATTTTAGTTATCACATGGACTCTTTACATAATACAAATTCTGTCAAAATCAGACTAAAAGCTACATCAGAGTTTTGTAAAACAGAACTGAAATTTGAGACTTTCTTTTCAATAAATAAAATTCCTCGGTATATTAATGCAAAATTTCAGAGTATCAAAGTATATGGGTTAAATATAGTAAAACATTTTGTTAAAATTCCAGTATGCATTCAATAATATCAGTTTTTTGCTTCTAAACCTGTATGTTATAATTTATCAGTCCTCCAGGAGAGTATGTAAATACTGAACTGTGGCATAGAAATAGAAAACAACTTTTTCTAATTAATTTTCAAAATTGTAATTGTAAAAGTTTAGGTATACACGTATTAATATATTAAGAAAAGAACAGAAGTACAAAATAGAATGTCATATACAGAAACTAATCGTGTTTGAGCCATTCACATGTGAAGGAAATCCTGTTCTTTACAGATTTCATTATGACCGAGAAAGAGCTTTAACATAAGAAAGTGGAAAAAGAGACAAACCAATTACTTTGATATATCTTATTTCCTCCTGTAATTTAATAAAGCAGCATTTCTCTCTCTCTCTCTCTCTCTCTGTGTGTGTGTGTGTGTGTGTATCTGAGGCAATGCTTTTTCTAAAACTAATATCCTTGTATGTTCTGGTTCTGGCCTTTGCATTAAGTCAGTCAGTGTGTATTTGGATGTGATTTGGCTTACTTTTCCACCATCTTTGTAATTTTATGTATCCCAACTCCTTTGTGTGAATTCATGTATTATAGCAATTACAAGAGAAGTGGGACTGTTTGCAATATCATATGGAAAATATTTTATTAAACATATGTAAATAAAGTAAAAAAATAAATATTTGTCCCTACCTTTTCCCCCAAAGCAAACAGTAAGACATATTTTGTTAGTTATTTTTAATGTTTGCAGTGATTTAAAAATGTACAGCTTGCCATAATTGTTATTTTCATAACCATGATACAATTTTTTAATTAGAGTTTTATCTTAAATTACTGAATGTTCTGACCTTTTATAGATGTTTTTAAATTTTGTTTTAAGTACTTTTTTAAATTATGGACTTGACATACCTTTCCCAATAAACTTTCCAGTCAATTTATTTTCTCTTTCTTATAGTTTTTTATAGATTTTATATAGCACTATTCTTTCATTCTAAAATTAAGTAGAATTTATTCAAATCAAACTTTATTATGGTGGGATATGGAGATATGGAGAAATGCTGGACTTTGATGCCAGGAACCTTTTTACTGATTTCTTTTTCCAGTAAGTTTAGAATGAAGAAATGGAGTCAAAAAGTTTCTGGTCATAATCCATCCACAAAATGTTTGAACAGGCTTGTGTGTATGTGTGCATGGAAGGATGGATATACATTTTTCTCACTTGCAAATACTTTTTGTGACAACATAATTACCATTCGACTACGTCACCTGCTGCCCTAACTTACAGTTCTCTCTCGTACATCTAAGCGCACACACACCCTCTCCCCAGTTCTTAGAAATTTTTAGCACCTGGATTACTCTCTCATTCTCTACCATTACTTCTATCCTCATTCTTTGTGTGTCAGTATCTTCTTAAACCAATGGTAATTGGCCTTAGCTGCACATTGCACTTTCCTGGAGAACTTTGCAATGAAAACCTGATGCCTGAAACCTACACCAGCCCAATTAAGTCAGTCTCTGGGGATGAAGTGTGGTTGGTTTTGTTTGTTTGTTTGTTTTTGTTTTGTTTTTTAGGTTCTGTAAGTGATTCTAATGTTCAGCTAGGGTTAAAAATGCTAATTTATGAATTAATCCACCAAATAATTTCATGACCCACTAGTGGGACACAACCTGTAGTTTGAAGAACTCTGCTTTGTATCTTATCATTGCCTCTGCAATCTCAATTTCTAACATCCACAGTACCTGTCTTTCCGGGTTTCTCCATTTAATATACCTATTGCAACAGTGCTTTGACTCCCAGGATCTGCAGACAATTGATTACATTAATACCACCTATTCCTTGTCTATATTTCCATTGCTCTCAATTCCCTTGCCCCTCTGAAATGAAAATGTCAATATTGTTTATATCCCAACTACTCTGCAACCGTACCTAAGTAGCTGAACATGACTGGATAGAAGCACAACCATGTTGACTCATTTCACTAAATTTGTGAGCCTGAGGCTCAAGGGTCAACAGCACTGATGAACAATCCTTTTATATTTCCCTGGTCAATTCACTCTTTACTCTCCCCAACTAGTAATTCACACCTCATCTCTCCTCAGACCTTCTAACCTCCCCTCCTTTTCACTCTCAGGTATTTTTTAAACTGAGAAAATAAAAACAAGAAGAAAACTTTCTCGCCCTCCAAATCTATTAACACACACTTGTAGCCGTATACCTTCATTCTCTCCTAATATAATAGATGAACCATCTCTACCCTCTAGCCCTTCCCTCTAGTTGTGAATGAATATCCACCCCTTCTATTCAAAAGACACCTGAAATTAACCCCACATTCCTGAGACATTTTTGCTCTATTGACTTTTTCCCACTTGTATATATACTTCCCATATTTAGTTGCATATTTTAAAACCCTCCCATACCCACAGCTACCATTGGATTATTTGTATCCCTTTATAGCAAAACTTCCTTGAAAACCTCCTCCTTCCACCCAGCTTTCTTGAATTACTCCAACCATGTTTTAATTCCCATTCCACTGAAACTATTGTCAAGGCAACAACCTCCATGTTGTGAAATGCAATGGACTGTTTTCAGGCTTCATTTATTCCATCTCGTAGCAGCATTTGACATACTTTTTCCATCCTTTCTGCAACATTTCATTTTGCTTCTCCAGTATCAAATCATTCTGGGTTTCTTTTCTTACCCTGCCTGGTGCCACTCACTGTCGTTTGCTATATCCTCAAGTCTCCCCAATTTTTTAATATAGTGTTTTAGTTTGCCACAGGCTACCAAAGCAATATACCAGAAATGTGTTGAACTTTTTTTTCAAAGTGTACAATCAATGGCTTTTAGTATCATCACAGCATTGTGCATTCATCACCACAAAAAATTTTAGAACAGATTTTATAAAAGGGATTTATTAGGGGAATAGCTTACAGTTCTGGGCTGCAAAAATGTCCAAATCAAGGTATCAGTAGAGATACCTTCTCACTAAAGTTGGCTGTGGTAGGGCAAAATGAAGGCCAGTCTCTGCCAAAGTCCCTGTCTTCCCCTCCAGGCTCACTTTCTCCCTGAGATCAGCTGTGGGTAATCAGGCACATGG
>PVKH010008507.1:0-19447 GCA_004027955.1 Chaetophractus vellerosus | reverse complement strand
ACCCCTCCCCATACATCCATACACCACTGACACCCCGCACCAGTAATCCTTTCCCGCCACAGTTGCAACCTTTCTGCATTCCAAAACCTCCCAAAAAACAAAGCCAAATAAAATAATAAAAAATGTTTGTTTGGATTTGCCTTTCATCACCTTAAGAGCTGTTATCTTCTGTACATTCTACCAGTGTCTAATATTTTTTTTCTTTATTTTCCAAAAAGCTTTAGGTTACAGAAAAGTCACATAGAAAATATGGAGGATTTATCTCGCGATCCCTCTCAGGGATTATTCTTTATACTATCACTATCCCCACAACAAACATGAATAGAAGTATTATTATGCCCATTTTGCAGGGGAAGAAAATGAAGCTCAGAGAGGATAAGCAACTTGTCTAAAAGTCAAACTACTAGAAAGTAGCAAAGCTGGGATTTCAGCAAGAATCTGCCTAACTCTGCTGCCCATGCATGTTCCTTCTACAAGAACTGTCTCTGGTATTTCTGATCTTCCATCTGTTTAATAGGGCCTAAGGCAAGGCATCAACCAATCTGATTTCATCTTATCACTGATCCTAACATTTCTGATTTGACTGATATAAAATACTTAATTCAGTACTTGCTCATGCTAAGTCAGTTTTGTGATTTGTAAGTTTTATAGTGCAAACTTTATATAGGCGATCTATTTTTAAGGCATCAATAAGCTCCAAAGTGCAGTATGTGATTACTGATAATGTAACCATAAAAATAAACTTAGATTATTCATACTCAATTTTCTTGTTTAAACCAAAATACGGCAGGCAGCACTAGCAGAGTATATAAGATACACTGGAATGATGTCAGACCACCACAATTTCAAGGTAAGGTCAGCCACATCCTTGTTGCAATGAGATGCTCTGTGTCTTGGTACCACATTGTAAAACAATATTGGTAATTTGAGTAATTACAGGAATGTTATCAGATGATACATATAGATTCACCTTAGACCATTATCAAAGTTTCCAAGGATGCTGCTAATGAGAACACAAAGTAACAGGGCATTTTATTTTCCTTTTCTGAAAGCTTAAAGTCAGATAAATAAATAAAATTTATCTACATATGGGGTTAAGATTTTTGAAATTTTAAAGCATTATTAATGGGGCTGACTGGATAGCCCAGTGGATAGGGCACCGGCATACCACATGGGAGGCCCCGGGTTCGGTTCCCGGGGACCTCTCCTAGTGGGCAGACCGCCTTGAGAATGGCAAGCCGCCATGGGCAGGCCAGAGCTGCCATGGGCAGGGCAAAAAACTGCCACAGACAGGGCAAAAGCCGCCACGGGCAGGGCAGGTAGCCCGCGAATGGAGCACAACCAGCCACCCACGAACTGAAAGCCGGCCGTGAATGGAAGCAGAAGCCGCCCACAAGCGGGGAAAGCCACGCCTGCACAGTGACCAGTCTCGGCGCATCGCCGCAGCGGGGGGGAAGGGGAGATATGTAATAAAATAAATAAATCTTTGAATAAAAAAAGCATTATTAAAATGTTAATTATTATTATTTCTAATTATGAGAATTTATGCTAAACTGTTAACGGTGAGGAATGTCTCCTTTGGGATAATTTATAATTGCTATTATTATTACTAATAGTAGTAGCAATAAGTTTGTTTTATATATAGATATTGTATATCTTCATGTAGCACACAGTAAAAGGCAATATTCTATAATTAACAAAGCTGTGTTTGGGTGAAGGAATATAAGTACTTATAAAATGTGATAAGGGGACATAAATAAGCTGTGTTTGAACTTCTATGAATGCACAGTGTGGGGAAAAGAAAGATGGAAATTTTGGGGATTCTATTTCTTGTTCCATTATTATCTGAGTTTTGACACTAAGTCCTTTCCATTAATGTCTTAACCAGGACTTATACAATTACATAAGGGCACATAAATAAAAAGGCCTACTGAGGACAAGTATCATGTGAATGTAAATTATTTTTTCATCCATAGTGTGTGGTTTAGAAAAAAATAAGACTGAAATAGAAGTTAGGATTCTGGGTTTCAGAAAAGTGCCCCATTAAGATATCTGCGGAACTTTGGGAAAGTCACTTTAGCACTTTAAACATCACTTTTCTCATCTGTAAAATAAGAGAGTTATTTTAGATCCATGATTCAGATTTATAGAGAAGAAGTGTCAAATATTACCCATGGGGTCTTTTTCAACCTTCATATACCTTCCAAGAATGTAATAAATCCCCTCCTCCAAAGGGGTGTACCCTCCAGTTGAGAGCCTTCATCATTCTGATCTACTGTTACCAATAGGAGGTGATTATTCCTCTGTGATCTCCAGTGAGAGCAAACGTTGAGGACCACTGGACCAGTTGGTTTCAAAAGAGGCTGTTACTCAAATGCAGTTACTGAAAACCCTAACTGTAGGTTTTGCCCACCCCTTCACTCAATTTCTAAAGAAGATGCGATCTAGCATGGATCAAGGGAACCATCTCAGTAGGTGGAGAAGTAAAGTGGCTAAAAGCTCTCTTTTAGTAAGTTATGACAAAATATACAATGGCCTGTATCTGTCACTGCAATGTCATGCAGGACAAATCTAATGTCCCCAAAATGCCCCCATATCACACCTATTCCTCCCTCTTCCATCCCTCAGAACCTCTAGTGGCCAATTCTGCGGGACAAAGTGTAAACTATAATGTAAACTGTAATTCCTGGTTAGTAGCAATGCTTCAGTAGTGTTCATCAATTGTAACAAATGTACCACACTAATGAAGGATGTTGATAATGTGGGAAAATGTGGGAGGAGGAATGAGTGGGACATATGGAATCCCTTATATTTTTTATGTTACATTTATGTAATCTAAAACTTCTTTAAAAATAAGTGGATCACAATGTTTAATCAAAGCATTTCTTACAAAAAAAGTTCCCTATTAGAAGTTTTTATTCTCCTTTTGTATCTTTTCTCTCTAACACTTACGGTAGGCATTGAGGTAAGATAGATTTGGGATACCTCCTGCTTGGCAGATCCCCAGCCCTTAGACAGGCAGCTAGAACCAGTATAATTACTGAAGGCAAGGATACACTGAAGTATGCCTCTAGGTTAGTTCTCAAGCCAAAATCAAGAGGGAACATTAGAATCCCTTCAAAATCCAGCCCAGTTCTCCACACAAGGATTTACGATAGAAGTTGTTGACAAATTCTCCAACGAATAATAAAGATAGAGTTTCCTCTCCACTCCTGTTCCATCCATTTGACCTTGATGTTTATACCAGTAGATTACTGATATGTGATCCGGTCAGGATTCAGGAATTAGCAATGCTGATCTTGGAAAATATGTCCTTTTAGAGGGAAAAAAACTATCAGTAGGTTTTGATCTTTTTAAAAATATTATGCTGTGTAAACAGGTTAATGTCTCCAAGTCTCTCATCTTCTTTGGTTGTCTTTTTCTGACTTTAACATCTTGATATATTTCATTCCAGAATATCCTGAGAAAATGAGCCAAATATGCTAGATGATTACACATCAGATTGATTATAGAAATCTTTAGCTATATAGAATTTGAATAATGGCAAACACTTAACAAAGAAAGCTCTAAAGATTTTCTTCTCAACACAATCCATTCCCATAAAGAGTGGGGAATTCTTTGAACATCAGGGGCTTATACCTGCCAGTGCTCTGGGATTTATAAAATGCTTATTTAGACATTTAGCTATTTAATTCTCAGAACAAGTTTGTGTGTGGCAGGGTGAGAACTGATTCATCCAAATAAAACGTTGACCTAAATTTTTCATTCAAAATAGCATTTTCTTCTGAAAGCAGTGTAATAGCTGAAAGATTTCTGTTGTTCTACTGTTCACAGTAAAACGATTCTCATAATTGTAGGGTTTTTTTTTCTTGGTTGAGAAGTGTTACATAACAGCACTGTACACTTATTCATTCATTCATCTATCAAACACTGATTACATGGAAAGCACCATGCTGGGCACTAGAGATAACTTTTTTTTTTTAAGTAATCCTTCTCTCAAAGAGCTCACAACATTTGAGGAGATACAATACAGTGTGCTAAGTTTAAAAAAGACTGACTGCTAGGATCATTCATTTATTCATTCAGTTGGTCAACACACATTCATTGAGAAATTACTGTATGCCAGATATTGTACTAGGAATAAGGACATATGAAGGCCCAAGTTCTTTCTAAAGAAGTTCTTAGTCTAAAGAAAAAGACAAACTAATAAAAATGCAATTAGAAAGCAATAATACTGACATGGGATAAATATAATGTGACCTGAGAAAATAAAAGAAATCTATCTCACCCATTCTTATAGCAGGAATAAAAGTGATGAGTAAGGGTGAGGGGAGGGTACACAGAGGTACTGAAGTCAAAAGTAGGAGTGTTGAATTCTGACTGGGTAAGTCTGGAAGGGATTGATGGAAGAGAAGCTTCAGTTTTCCAGTAAAGTTTTTAGGAGGTGAAAGGTTGAGAAGAGGGCATTCCAGGCTAAAGATGTACCATGTATCATCTGTTAGTGCTTAATCAAGCTATCCTTGGCCTTGGTCAGAAAACCCCACCATTCTGGGCCTCAAAACCCTGGGACTGAGGGGAAAGAATTATTCTGTGCTATTCAGAGAGCTGACTTCTCATTTATCTTTACTTCACAGGACTCCAAAGTGATGGGCAGCAGGGTGTGGAACAAATGAGTCATCCCAGGGAATGGGCATAGAGTGATCCAGTCCTGATCCTATAAAAAACCCAAGAGGTTCTCCTGAGTTTAGTCTTTGAATATGCATTTCAGGTGTCTTTTTCAAACTTTCTGAGACTGTCAGGTGTTTGACAGATGAAGAAAGAGAGGTGGAAATGCAATACTCAAGGGGCAACTGAGTAAGTGGCTTTTGTCATGGAAGAACTAAACTATGTGTGCAAATGGACTGCAAGCTGTAAAATAATAAATGTAATGAATAATATATTTAAATCATTGATTATAAATATTCATGTTTATTTTAGATAAATCTTGTTATTAATCTTTTAGAAGACACATTTTCTGACTTCTAGGCTAATACACATTCCAGCACATCAAGAGAATTAAAAAAATTAAAAGGAAAGCTACTCTCAACACATTTCCAAATGATCAATTTCATATAGATAGGTAATATGTGCATATATAGACATATAATGTGTATCTGTAAACATCATATACATAGATATATTTGTGTGTATATACATGTGTGTATAAATATTTTATTTGGGTAAAATAAAAGTGTTCATACAATAATTTTCCTCATTTTTCCATTAAAATTTGTAAATTCAAAACAACATGCTAAAAAAAAAGGATGATTCAACAAAAGTACAATATAGGTAGAAAAATGTGCACAAGATGTTACACTGGAAGTCCTGACCAAACACCAATATATAATAAAAATAAGTTTCCCAAGGAGGTACTAAACAACATGTATAATTTTCAAAGGAACTTACCAAGAACCATTCTCAGGACTCTGAACCCGGTATCTATAATGAAGGTGTCCAAAGGTTGGGTGATAGGAGATTTAAAAGGAAGGGGGATTTCCTATATATAATCAGATGTATGTGTAATTGTTTTCATTGTTTTTGTTATCATTATCATTATGTCAGGCTCAGTGAGCAAAAAGCATGGCAATCCCAGTACAATGTGAACTTTCTTCTCTCCTTTTCTCACTTCCCTCTCAAACTCCAACCCTGAAGGGATGGATAACCAACAAGCAAATGGGGAGGAGTTGAAAAGTGAAGTTTATAGGATCCCCTTCCCCAAAGGCAGATGTCCTATCTGAAGATGTCAGAGAGGAAAGAAAAAATATTTAATCTAGAAAAGAGTTCAGAGTTTTGATTAATATTTGGGACTAAACAATTTTAATTACTGAAATGAGAATGTGCCTGTGATTTTAAGTGATAATAGCCTTTCTATGTCCTATAAATGACTAGAAAGTCATGGAAAATCATGGGACCACCAGAGTTTTAATCTATAGGGCAGGGTAAGGACTGCTGACACTAGACAAGTTTAAGCAAACCATGGGGAACCCAAAATAAAGTGGCTTCTATTATTACATCCCATATATCCTATTTGTCCAATGTATTGGTTACAAATGCAAAACATATGCATGGTTAACTTTTTTTCATTCAGTTCCAAGCATAATCCCTCATATTCCCCAATATATGACATTTTTCTTCCCTGGGCTTAACCTTTTACTTGTTTCCTTTCATTTTTTCAGGTTTCAGAGAATGTTTAAAATAAGTTGGCCTAACTTGTTTGTGATGATATCCTTACTAAAACTGAAGCCATGCTGGGAAGTCATGCATGTGCTGCCTCTATAAATGAAGAAAATGCTTCTGACCCATTCTCCACAGGATGTTAAGAATGGGTTTTTTCAGTGGGCAGTGATGGTAGTGCTGAGTCATGCTCATGCTTTACAGAATCCCCTGTGGCACCAGGCAGGCACTGGAATAGGCTCTGAATTTTCAGACTGGCCACAATTGAAGATTTATTTTAAATGGAGGCCATTGTTGTGACTTGACATTTTGTGGTCTCAATGGGGGAGGGAACTGGATTGGAACAATTTGGACTCAGAAGGCATTTCCTAGCTGTATAATGAAATAATATTTATTAAGTACCTATTAGATGTTAGGTACTTAACACATATTGTTAGCTCCTTCTGTCCTTACAGTAACCCTGAGAGGTAGTAGAGGAGAGTGTTTAATGCCATGAGGAATTCATTGGATCTGGGTTAGAATACCAGATTTTTGCTTTCTAGATTAATGACCTTGGATATGTTTCTTAATCTCTGTGTATTACAGTTTTATCATCCATTAATGGGAGAATTTTACCTAGTTTAAAGGATGAAAAAATAATATATTTACTATATTTAGCCAGTATGTACTTTAATATAGTAATAAGATAAATATTTATTTTACCCCAAATCAGGGATCTATTCCTTGTGCCAATTAGCTCCTCTGAGTCTATTTTCTCACCTTTAAGTATAAAATAATACTATTTATCTCCCAAGATTATTATGAAAATTAAATGAGAAAAAGTGCAAATAAGAGCTTAGCAAATGTCAAGAACTTTATATCTAAGTGTTTTTCCAACTTTTTTCGTGAATTTAATTTATAAAAGATTGAAATAATGTCTGAAATATTGCAATAGTTTTAAGATGGCTAAATTGCATTGGTGATGTGTATATATTTCTAAGTGTGTGTAAATATTTCTAAGACATATTATGGTATTTTAGCATTTTGTGGAGGCAGGTCCCAATTGTCCCTTAAATTCTACAAAGCTCCAAAGTTGAGTTTTTACTATGCATAGGTAGATACAGCATGCAATTTCAGCCTCTAAAACAAGATTTAAAAAGTTTTGTGAAATACTTTGTCAATAACATTTTCATACTGTCACTACATCACTTACTTATATTACAAGAGGGTACAAGAGGAAGGGACTACAATTCTACTTTTCTCTTTGCAAGAAAGATGTTTTAGAATATTGCAGTCAATGAATATCCTTCATTGGCGGATCTTATCCATTATATCATAAACTATGAAATCTTATGGCAATATAAAATACTGTGATTTGAAAAATAAGCTATTATTTTCTCACATATTTTTAAACTCATCTGTAAAATTTAATAGCTAATTAAAAATATCTGCAATTTCAGGCCCCCAAAACAAGGTCAATCCTTTGAGGAAAGAAATGCCATTCAGAAAGAAGATCAAAGCAATTCACTTCTATTCTCACTGCTACCATAGAGACAATGGGGGAAAAATGAAGAGATTTAGCAGACTTAATTCTTCCTGAAATTTATAATTAACTACATGGGAAAGGGGACAATTACCATATTTCCAAAGAATAAAGGATTTTAAAAGTTAAGCTCTTGATAAGACATAATTACAAGCTATTAAGTATGCAATTCATATCAATTTGTTCTTATAATCTTCTTGAGTTTCGAAAAATGCATATATATTAGACAGTGTTTTCTGAAAAATACAGATGAAATGCCATATATTTAAACTTACAGAGTTCTCTCTTATCAGAGGTTTTAATCAGATATTTAAAATTCTGGCAAAGCCTAACAAAAGAAGGGGAAAAATGGATATACTTACTCATGTGCCCTGTCTTCCTGATACCTATGAATATGTATTTTTGGACAAATGTTAATCAATGAAAGAATGTGCAAGCTTTTGTAGATCAGGTGCCATAGCCAATATTAAGCAGTCAGCCAGGAAGAACTAGCAATTAAACCTGTCCTCGATTTAAATAGAACTTCAGATTGCTGAGTAAATTACATGTGTATTAATTCAGGACAGTTTTATTTTAAAGGACTAAAAAGAAAGCACTGTAGCTTCAAATTCTAGGAGATTCATAACAAACACTAGAGAAGGAGAATTTATTTTGGTAAAAATGTACATTTTTATTTATGGTTTCTTTAGCAAATGATTTTTAAATACTTTTCATCAGAAAGAATATTTAGCACTCTCCTTTACATTTTCTAAATAGAATCCTATCTGAAAAACTATTTCCTCATTGTAGACTATCATAAATACAACATGACAAATTATATGTCTATTTGTAGAAACATGAAATACCGAAGAGGTAAGCTAAAAAATTAACACTTTACGAACTGTATTTCCATGGAATAACCAAATTGCTCCTGGCATGGATAATAAATTACACTGTTCATATTCTGAAATCGGCCTTTGAAACGCAATTAATTGGTCTTCAAGGAGAATCTACATTGTTGACTACATTGTTGCTTGGGAAAGTGGTACATTTGATTATTCTGAGTCATTTCTGTCTAGGGGGGGTCTCAGAATAATTTTAAGAGAATATTTGAAAGTGCCTACAAAATTTAACTCAGGTCTCCACCACAGAATAGCATACCATTCATTCAGGGCCCCTTTCACATAGTGCTTATGTCATCTGTGGGTACGTGGACAAATTCCAAATAATAATCATTATTATAGTTTTTTAAGTTCCTTTTGGAGGTTACTTGGGGTAAAGCCATTCAATGCTGCTGACACACTTTGTTCTCTAAAATGCAAACCAATGTAAAAAAAAAAATAGAATAGCACAATTGTTGGTGAACCCACGTTCCCTTTCTAGACAAGTTTGTGTCTTGCAAGCTGGGTGCAACATAATTTATCCTGCTTTAAAAATCTTCTCTTATTTCTCTAGTTCTTTCATGACCCCTTAATTTAGAAGGATAAAGTCATTTTTAATCTTCTACTCCATAGTTTTCTGATGAATTTTTATGTTTTCATTGTAAAAATATACTGCTTAGTAAAAAGCTATAGCTTTATAACATATTTATGGAAAATACATTGTATACATATTACAAAATCAAATCATTTTCTCCCAGAACAAGTTTAAGTATCATGCTATATAAAACTATTGAGACGATAAATGAATATGAATTGGCATTCTTTCATCAAACTGAAAACCTGAACTGACTGCTTTAGCTTTTGTTTAATAACAACATGCAGTTGATGCCTAAGTATTTATATAGTTGAATTTTGGAAGTTTAAATGATGATCCTTATAAATATTTTATCATAGATATTATCCAGCTGCCATTTTTCTTGTTGTGTGTAAAGACTTTTATCCACTTAAGTCCATTCTCCTTATACTAAAGTGGCATTTCAAATGTCATTTCAGGCCCAGCAACTATTCACAGGTAAAGTTCACCAAAACCAGAAGTGAAAACAATTGCCTGTCTCTCAACTGAATGGTCTCTCCATCAAAGTACAAATATTTACTTTACAAGTATTTGTTTTGAAATGGACATTAAACACATGTACACACACATATTTATGCAGGTGTGTGCATGCATGTGTATGTGCAAGCTACAGGAAGGAAGCATTTCATCACTCATTCAATTACTTATTAAACAACTGAAATAGCTTTCAAATGTCTGTTAAATGAAAGAGTCAATCAACACTAATGGTATACCTATTGATGTCAGCAACATGCTGGGTGGTCAGGTATAAATATGACCTTCCTCCTATTCTCAAGGAGTGAGTATTCTAGCAAGATGCAAGCATATGTAAAAACTAATTGTACAATGGTGGTGTATGGGAACTCAGCATTTTATGCATAATTCTTCTGTAAACCTGCAACTTCTCTAATAAAAATAAACTTAAAGTACAACTAGATGAAAACTGTGACAAAGATACAGACACAGTGTGTTGGGGACATGAAGGAGGGAGTGGCTGGCTCAGCCCCAGTAGGGCAGTATCAAGTAAGGTATTTATAGAAGAATCTGCATTTGAGCTGATTCTTCAATGTAAGAAGGACCTTATTGGGCAAGCAAATGTCAGGCTGAGAAATTGAGAGGTATTGCAGTCATAAGGTAAAGCAAGTACATAGAAATCTGAGGATGGAAATGCAGATCATTTAGGGAACCAAATATAATTGACCATTGTTTGTGCTAAAGTGTTAGGGGTAGTGGGATCTGAGATAGGAAAATTAGACAAGGGCCAGAACATCATAGACAGCCATGTGTGCCAGTTTAAGCAATGTGGAATTATTCTGAAGAGCAGTGCATCTCAAACCTTAATGTGCATACATATTACCTATGTTAAAATGCAGGTTCCAGTGGAGAAGTTCTAGCATGGAGCCTGAAATTCTACATTTCTAGCAAGTTCCCAGATAATGCCACGGTAGCTAGTTGACAGGTCAAGCCATGTTTTGAATAACAGAGAAGCAGGAAACAGGGAGCCACTGAAGGGTGTTAATCAGAGTTTCGACATATATACAAATTATACATAATTAATTATAATTGAAATCCCTTTTAGCAGTGTGGAATATGTATACAGGTGGGGGGATTGGGAAGGCGGGAAGACTAATAAGGATTTTGTTGCAGAAATCCAGAAAAGAATCAATGAAAACCTGAACAAGGCCATTGGTAGCAGGAAGAGTAAATAAAAGAGATAGAATGGTAAATTACAGGAAACAGAAAGACTGGGAATTAGTACTGATAGGGATTTTAGGAAAAAATAAGAATCAGGAACTCCCAAGTTTCTACCATAACAGCTGGAGAGACAGTAGAGCTATCCAGTCAGCAGAGGACAAGAGAATGAATTAGGCTTAGAGGCTCCAAAGATGGAGGTTTTCCTGGAACTTTTTGACTTAAGTTTACTTAATGGGTAAACAGAATTCAAAATTCTAAGAATTTATATATTTACTGTCAAGTCAAATTTTCATAAAACCTTTTGGCTCCTAAAAGATTAGTTCAAGAACTGAATTACTTAAATAAGAAGAAATGGATAGTTCTGATACATGCTACAACATGGATGAACTCTGAAGACATGTTGAGTGAAATAAGCCAGACGAAAAGGACAAATTCTGTATGCTCTCACTTTTATGAAATAATTAGAATATGTAAATTCACAGAGTCAGAAACTAAAATACAGGCTACCAGGGGCCAGGGTGGAGGAAAGGAATAGGGAGTTAATGCTTAGTTGGTACAGAGTTTCTGCTTGGGTTGATGGAAAAGTTTTGGACAGTGAACCTTAACGTAAACTACAGACAACAGTTAATAGTATAATCACAATTTTATCAATTGTAACAAAAGTACCACACCAATGCAGAGTTTTAATAATAGGAAAACCTGTTTGTTTGGGGGCGGGTATATGAGAACTCCATACTTTCTGCATGAGTTTTCTGTAAACCTACAACTTCTTTAATTAAAAAAAAAAAAAAAGGAAATGGATATGTGTGGGTAGTAAGATTAGCATAAAGGTATAGGAGAAGGAGGAGGGTTATTTTCATAGTATATCAAACCTGGTGCTCATTTTGAATGCACACAAAGAAAGGTTAATGCCTTTGGTAGCTGTCTCTCCCCAATAAAGGTCTATAAACCCGGGAAAGGTTGTTCACTGAAGCCAGAGGAAATTCCCATCACCATGACTACACAAATAGATATTTGCCACTAGAGTGGAACTGGCTAATTGAATTAATGGTCCCAGGATAAAATTTAATGTTGGATTTCCCCAAAAAAAAGGACAAGGAAGAAGTGGAGGAGGAGAAGGAGAAGGAAAAACATCCGCAGCCACCATTTATTGGTGCCATGCTATGTACGGTAGCTACAATAAACCCTGTAAGTATATTTGGACTAGCTGTCCACTGTGGCTGGAATGTTCTTCCCCAAGATATTCACAGGTCTAGTCCATTCAAGTTCCCAGAAATTTTTCAGAGAGGCCTTCTCTGCCTACACTGTCTAAAGTAGGCCCCTGTCTCTTTTGTGCACTCTTCCAATATTCTGTATTCCATTTCTGTTTTTTAATTTATTATAGCAGTTATTACTATCTGAAATTGTGTTTATTGTTTATATGCCTGTTAAAAAAAGCCTGTCTCCTCACTCTAGAATGAAAGTCCTATGAGGGAAGGGATCTCTTATGATTATGATCATTATGTTCCCACTGCTCAGAACACTGCTTAATATATACTATGGACTCAATAAGTATTTGCCGAGGGAAGGAATATTGCATTTATTCCTTAACACCATCCTTTCAGGTACTTATTATTTTATTTCATAAATAAGGAATCTGATATTTAGATAGCTAAGTAATTTGGCCGAGACAACAAAACTGGCAGAGCTAGGAATCCAGTAAGGATCTGACTCTAAAGGCTGTGTTTTTATACACCATACTTAGTGTGTTATCACACTAAGCCAGTTTTCATGGCAGATGCTAACTTCTGTCCAACTGCCCCATATTCAGTGTTCTGAGGGACCTTGGATATGTTAGGCCAATTTGCTTATGTCACTATAAGTAGCATAAAATTAGCTATAAGTCATACATGGATACACCTCTCATTTTCTCCACCGTACTGTGTTGTGAATCGTAATAAAAGATCTCGATTTATATTAGGATTTCATACTTTCAATAATTATAGTCATGTTTTCCGTGTATATGGGATTTTATATTTTTCAGTCAATTCTGCACAATAATCCTATGAAAGAAGTACTGATAAACCACTATTATCCCAATTTCAGACTTAAAAGAATAAGGATCAGGGAGGGTAAAGTGAGATGACTATGATTACTAGAATAATAAATGGCAAACCCAAGTCTATAACTATATTTTCTGAATATTGGTCCAATGTATATTCCCTGTATTCCCAATTGCCATTGGTGAAATGTACATACCACTAATGAGACAGATCTCTCAGGTAGCTATAATCATGGGCAATCTGCATTAAGAAAATCTGATGAAAATAACGGGTAAATAATAAAGGAAAGTGATTAATCCTTTTTGTACTTTATAAAAAGAATTATCATGAGATTTATTTAAATATTTATAACAATAAATTTGTTTAAATAGTTTTTGATTTGCACATTTTTCCTTTGCAAGTCCACATTTCTCTCATGAAATAAGATTTGCCTAATGAAATAAAATTTGACCAAAGGTTCTATTTTTTATTTTAATATACTTAAAATTTTTTTTTCAAAGATACTTAGATTACATAAATGTTACATGAAAAATTTGGGGGATTCCCATATGTCCCACTCACTACTTCAGCTGTGGAACTTTACTGCCCAAAAGTTTTATAAAGGACAATCCTTTCAAACACATAGCTCTTCACAAGCACGTGTGGCTTTTACTCACAGAATTCAAAAAAACCTACTGTTGTGAAGAACATCCTGGTGATCCGATTTGGCAGGAAATATTGTTTACTACAGTTGTATTAACCAATGATTGAAATGATTCACATAATGAAATTTTATTTCTAAAATTTTACTTTTGTAGGCTATAGATATGTGTTCACAAAACTACAAATCTACAGCTAATTCTGGTTAATTTAAAATTGACCATTATGTGAGTACATTATTTTTATTTGATTAGATGTTTAGGTTAAGAAGGAATAAAATCCAAAATATAGTACCGAGTATATTTTAACTAAAGCATAACATTGAAGTGATATCTTCATTATCAGGAGATGATGCTAGTGGCTAGGAGCACAGACACTGGAGTCACAAAGACTGAGTTTGAATCCCCAACATTAAAATTCTTAATTCTGTGAAATTCCTTCATCTTTAAGATGTGGAGGATATTATTTATGAGGCTGGTCTGAAAGAGTAAATGAGTTAAACTCATCAAGTTATTTATTTCCGTGTGCCAGGAAATACCCCAGACATTGAGTATACAAAAATGAGCAAACAAGACATAGTCCCTTCTTTCATGGAGCTTCTGTCTAGCCAACAGAGAGAAATACTTAGAAAATAATCACAAAAAGCAATAAGGGATAATGTGAGAGTATTATAATCTAATGAGAAGTGTCAGCAAAAGTAGTGGCATTTAAGATAAGATCTGGAAGATAAGTAGGAATGCAGGTGATACTTTCAAAGAATAGAGGGGCACAGGCAAAGCTAATGTGTCCATTAGTTTAATGAAGAACTGGGAAGGTAGTATAGAGATAAGAATTAGTCTAGTCTATGCGTTTTAAAGATTCTTGGAGTATAAATTACAAGGCAGAGTAATGGAAGATAAAAATGCAGAGGAATTCAGGTAATAGGTTAAGGGAGAAATGTATATTATGGTAAGAATTGAACAACCACGCATCTTCAGGGAATCGGGGTGCTATTGCAAGACTTCAACATAAGACTGACAGCACTGGGCTTATATATGAGTTCACTTTGGCACCTTAATGGAATACTTTGTAAAGGGAAGTTAAGCTGTTAATGGCATTAGGAAAGTTAGGCTTTTAACATATCAATGACATTTGTATTTCAAGATGCTTTATGTTATTGAATTGGTTAATCCCAGGTTACAAAAACAGTCAAAGAATTTCTTCCTATTGGCTCCTTGCTTTTCTACACAAAAAGTCCAGATTGTATTAAATTGTCCCCACTTTTGGCTGTAAATTGATCTCTGTCTGCCACCCAATCGATTTTTCCCTTGTTCACCAAGCCCCCTTGTACTGTCCCTGTTCAGAAGAGCTACCACCTTGCAAACACTTGCTTTAGATGACAGTTATCAGAACCAGTGCCCAAGCAGGATAGATTTGAGGAGAGGAACACCAGGGAAAGACTGAAAGTTAGGGAGGCTGTGTACCCCCGAGAAATGGTGTGCCTACCACTCACAAGGTATATGCCAAGCTCTTTATATTTCTTATCAAACTGAATCCTCAAAACAACCATGCGAGGCAGGTACCCTTTAATGTATAAGAAAACCACGTTTAAAGAAGGCCATCCAGTTAGGGAAAGGTGAAAAGTATCTATAGTTAGTGAACAGCCAAAAGGAAGAGTAAAAGTGGATGTGGCAGAGAACAGGAGAGGGCTCAAAACAGAGGAATGAAATGGGAGAAAATTCAGGGCAATGTGGGGTTTGGGACCAGTGTTAATGATAGAAGGAAAACCCCATATCCTTTAAGACAATATCTTAACTTCTGGATATTGATCACTGAGTTCCTGCCTATCTTTACACCCTTGTTTCTTGCTACTTATCTTTGACACCTTACATACCAGCCACTCTGACCTTACTTCCATTCCTTGAATGCACCATATTCTCTCTCCAGCTTCCTCTCTTTCACACCTGGGACTAAGCCTAAATCAGCTTAATTGTCACTTCCTCAGAAAAGCCTTCCCTTAAATCAACATCACCTGCCTACACCCAAGGCCATCAGATTCTTTCAAGTACTCCTTTATTCATTTCCATAGCACCCTGTTATTCACCTCCTTATCACAGGACACTGCTGTTTCTAATTAATTGGCTTCTTTTCCATGAGAACAGGTTGCTCACTGTATCCCCAGGCCTTCCGATATGTCAGGTACATAATAAGTATTCAATAAGCACTCCTTCAATTAATAAAATGAATGATTGGGAATGCTGCTTCTACCACAGGAGCAGATGCAACTATACACCTCCAGAAAAGAACAGCTTTGTAAAGACAGGGCCACTCAGATAAACATTTGTTGCTTGGATGATTTCTTTCATTTCTCTACATAAAGCCCTATGGAAAAAAATATTTTAGCTTCCTCCAAGCATTATAGCTGTAAATATTGTCCATTTCCAAGGGTACAACATACCACTTTTTTATTAAGTTCATAACAAATATGACCCTTACTAGCCTCGATAAAAAATATCTTTTAAACACCCAACAAATGTTACTTCCTCTTGGAAGTTCTGAGTGACTTGAATTCTTATAAAAGATGGTGAGTTGACAGAGGCAAAGAGTGAAACCTCATTTACAGAACAGATGTAGTATTAACAATATCATTAAAAGCTTCTTTTATGTTGCCTGGTCCACTTTTTATTCTGCTACTTGAAATTTATTATGCACATTAACCCATTAAACATGAAAAACTAATGGTGCCATCATACCTGTATTAACAAATTTTAGCAGTAACTTAACACATTGCAGTTGTCTTTGTAGATTAAAAAAAAAAAGTTTAAGTCTAAAAGTCTGGTTAATGGATATCTGAAATGTATCAATATATGATTCACCCACTACTGCTTTTGAAGAAACTTAATGTACATGAATAAGTTTATTTGCAGAGATAATATACTTTGGAATATTAGGTTGGAGGTAGAAAAGCACCTCAGAGATGTCATAAATTTCCAAATTGAAGGAACTTAGATTTCAGTGTTGATTTTACTTGCCCAAGGTAACAGACATCCAGTATTGCATTCTAATTAATAACTTTTTACAACTTATTTTTAAAATACTAATTATGTTTCCCAGTATCTGCAATTATTATGATGTGGGAATAAATAATTACAAAACATATTTAGGTTGGATTTGACAGCATTCTTTCAAGAAAAGTAACACTAAGAGTAACACCTCAGGAAGAGTAAAATGTATTAAAGAGATTCTTTAAAAAATCCCCAAGTATCTCATCAGTTTTTCCAGTTAAGTCACAAAATAACAAGCCAAATGGGAAATTGCTGTATTTGTTTATGTAATCTAGGAAAGGAAAGAGCCTTTCAGATATTCATCTAATTTTGAGGCCTGATCAACTAAACCAACTAGAAGTTTTTTAGGGTTCAAATCCATTAAGATCAACAGAAATGGCCATGTGATATTTGGCCCAGTGGAAAGATATCCATTAAGATTTTCTGGAATATAATCTGTAAAAGTAAAATAGTTAAAGTCAAACCACAGAGAACTTGGTTTGTGATTTCAAAATTAAATATTCTTTTCTTTAGTAGTGAAAGGAGAGCTCAGTGGGAAGTCTACACTTGGTGAGTCTCATGCACTAAGCTATCGATTTTGCCAGGTTTCATGTGTGTCCAATCAATGTGAGATATTAAAAGATGTGGCTCAAATAATTCATGGTATCCTTACATGCAAAAATGACAAGGAAGCTAATGAATAAGTGTATTTTAATTAGTTTTTTTTTCTAAAAATAATAGCAATTTCTATTTAAATCACCAATGCTGATAAAATTTAAAAATACATTATGTAGAACTGGTAACAGAATAAAATAAAATGCATTTGAAAATTTTAGCAGTTTTCTGTAAGCCCTTAAAAGGATAGCGTATTGATTTTATTACATACCCAATTTAATTTCTATTTTTGATAATATAAATAATTCATTTGCTTCTAATCAAAACAGGGAGGATCAGTTCATTGTTAAATATTGTGTTTGTTTGTTTTCGATCAGGGCCTAAAGATTCCTTCCTTTAAAAAAATCACTAAAAAGCAGAATATCAGAATTCTCCAATCAGAAACAATATGTCAAGGCACAGTAAAGCTGATTGGCTTCCTCAAACATAGAAGACATGCAGAACACTGGTTTTTAAATGAAAAGCTAATTATCATGCTCAGAAAGACTAACCTGATATGGTTAGTTAAAATGATGTGTGAGCTATACAACTACTATAGATATTTCAATATTGAGCTATAAATAGATGCAAAAGCAAATCCTGCCATAAAAAGCCCAGGCAAATTCGCTCCTTTGCACAAACACACAATATCACTTTAAGAAGTTGAAATCACATAAAGACAGGACCCTCAGACCCTCATGGGGAGCAAAATGCCCAGCAAAGTAAATTATACTAATCACTTTTTATCTCATGAGCTGGCGGCACTTACCCGAGCTGTTTAATTACAATACTAGGAGAATAATAGAAAAATGCTGCACACAACAGCCCTGTTTCCTATCCTACCTTTGTGGTGACAATGCACAGGCAATCCATCCTGGATCCCTACACAGGACTCAGTACATGGAAATCACACCAGCAAATCAGCAAAGGTGAGAAAGCCTTTTGGTAAATAGCACACACAGAGAAGCAGAGCCTGGATTCTGCACAGACGGCTTTCCCGAGGGGCCCCTCGTGGGAAACTCGAGCCCTCCTCCACACAGTTCAAAGCAAGCAGGATTCTCCTAGGCATCGGAAAAACCCCTAGAAATCAGCTCCGGCAAAACTTCCTGGTGGCTTGCTGGGATCGGCGGCAGCATGGTCCTTTGGAGGATTCCGTGATCGGCACAAGGATCCTGTGAGTGCCCCACACAGTTCTATCGTGGAGATGAGTGTTACCCCGGGCACCAGAGAATCACATTTCAGCTCACGCTCTTGTTTCTGAATTCTGATCTGCTGCTCCAGTATACCCTTAAGATTTCCTTTGCCAAGTCCCCCCTTTGCTGTCTTTAGTCTTCCTACTAACAACTCTGAGTAAGCACAACACTAAAAAACTACCCGGCCCATTTATCAAAGGGCTGTCGTTCGACTGCCAGAACAGCAGCTTTTCGTAATAAAAAGCTATTTATTATGAGCATGATTCCCGGGAGCCTGAATGATATGACTGAAAAGCTAAGGTGCATGCAGTGCTGCATACATCACATCTCAACTCACTTGCAATTACAAGGGCAGCTTCTTACAAATGACTAACAGCTGGATAAGGAAAATCGGGCCAGAGACATAAAGGAACTGCGGATTTGGAGGTTTCAGTTGGAAAACGTTAACATTTCTTTATTTCTGTACCTATTTGTGTGGATGATGGCATATGCAAATGTACAAAGTAAACAACCTGAATGTTTAAACAAATAAGTATATTTTGAGGTTCCAAAGTGTTTACAAAAGTTCCACATTCTGAGAAACAAAAATGAGTTCTTTCCCCAACTTTTCTCTTCTCACTGGCTGACTGCAGGCACTTATTACGTGGGCAGAGCTTTGTGTTCAGTTCTGCAGCATTTTAAGCGTCAAATGATTAACCCTCCCCCCCCAATCCCTTCCTTTCTTCCAGTGAAGCTGCTACAGACTGCCTTTGAGGTGCTTGACAAGTATCATTCTGCATAATAATACACTTGTTTTTGTTTTTTCCATCAAGTCTTAGACACATGGGCAGAGAGAGAGTGAAACAGACAGAAAGACAGAGGAGAGACAGAGAAAAGTAAAAAAAGGGAGGAAAGCACTGCCTGACCAATAAAAAAGACAAATCAATGCCTCGTTTTCACTAGGAAGAAAACACATGGTCAACTGGACTATTGAAAACAGCAAGAAAAAATGTC
>PVKH010008506.1:0-19450 GCA_004027955.1 Chaetophractus vellerosus | reverse complement strand
TGTGGGTGTCTTGTGAGCAGAACTCTGTCCTAGGGTGTTTACATAGTGAACAACCTTGGAAGATAGAGATAGTGTCTTTCCAGAGCAAAGGGCAAACTCGCTTACTGTACAGTGCAATAAAGATAATGTCTCCCTTCAGGGCAAAAGGCAGATTTTCTTTCAGCCTCTTATAAAAGATTTGAGTTCCTTATGCCTGCATTCCTGAGCTGTGACACAAGCCCACTGTATCTACAGCATCCACCTGAGCCCTTCTGTATTGCCCCTGTAGAATTTGGAAGCTCCTGCCACTTGATGTGCCCTGAGTAATAAATAAAGTCCTTTGTCTCTGATTCAGAAGCCTTGTGTCCTCTGTCAGCAGCCACAAAATATTAACAGGTTAACTTATTAGGGTTATTCAGACCCTTTACAGTTCTTGACAAGGATGACTCATTCCAAATAAGTGATTTAATAAATAATGTTTTTATTAACTATATTTAGCATTTTCACTTTAAAAGCATGCTTTGAAGACAGAATATTTTAAAAATGCAAAGCCCATTGACCTCTTTACAGTTGAAATAAAAATAACATTAAATTTACTGTGAGTTTATTAACAACTTGATGTGCATAGAGATGCACTTGAGCTAGTGAAGCAGGTAGCAATAACTTATTAGTATTCAACAGCTCTGGGCTAATAAAGTGATAATAAATTAGTCTGTCTCTTCTCTTTCCTTCTGCAGTCCTCCAGGATACAGTAGATGATTCTAAGTCTATTTAGTGATTTAAAATGAGAGATTTATTTCACCCCTGCATGGCTTTGTTCTCTCCAGTGAATTGTTCAATTTTCTTTCTTTATTCATTCTGGAATATCTCCTATAACTCTATTCTAAATACATTTGCTTTTATATTATTTAAGATAAAAAGAAGCATTCAATTTATAGAGGCATATATCAATTCTAAATAGGATTTTCCTCAGCCTGTTGACATAAAATTGCTTTTTAAAAATTGATGCTTACTTGTAAGCAAATAACTATATGACAGGTAAGAGTTTGGAGATAAAAGATACTTTATTCACTGTAACATACGGTTTTCCTTGTTATTGTTTTTTTTTTCTTTTTTGTTATTGTTTTTGTTGTTGTTTTTTTTGAATAAATAACTCATCCAAATTTTGCAAAAGATAGAGGTATTTCTCCAGACCTCAATAAGCCTGTGGATGGAAATGAAATAAAATGAACAACACAATTCAAATAGTGTTTATTATTTGTCAGATTTGCCAGACACTGGCAATTAGGTACAGAAAGGTCTAGCAACTTGCTCAAGGCCACACAGCTAGGAAATGGACAGGGGAAGTCTGGCCCTCAGATTTGTTGTCTTATCCACTACACTACATTGCTTCCTTTAAATTTCATTCTATCTCTACTCAGAAATTGCAGAAATCCAATCTTTTTATCTCTTCACCACACCTTATGTTATCAACTTTTTAATTGACCACAACCTACTTTTCCTTCCTCAAAAAAACTGCATTTTCCTATAATTACACAGGGTCATATAATGGAAGGCACTCAGAGGACTACACAGGTATGCCAGGCTTTACTAAAAGTAAAGGATGAGGCATTGCAGGAGAAAGACAGCACAGACACATAATGGAGAGGTCCAGACTTCTAGGCACACTCACAGGGCTCTTTCAGTTGCAGAGGAAGTGCCTCATCATCAGATTACGGTTTGCCAAGCTAGCGCAAGACACCTTGGTCTCAGGTGAGCCAGGCACAAGTTTTCTGAGGGGTCTTTCACAAGCCACTGGTCATGTAGCTAAAATCAGGCTGCTTAACTGGTTAAATCAGGTGCAAACTATTAATCTATGCTTTCTTTAATAAAATATGAAAATGTTGGATAATTTCTATTGCTGTATTTCCAAGTTCACAAATATTTCCTTCTGCAATGCATAATCTGCCACTAATCTTACCTAGTGTAGTTTTCATCTCAGACATTATAGATTTTCATCTGTAAAAGTTAGATTTGGGCTTTTTTTTTTTTTTTTTTTTTTTTTAAATCCTCTGTGTCTCTAATTAGCACACACAATCTTTCTTTTGGCTTCATGAACATAAAGGACAAACTTGTAATGCCCCTGCCTACTAATTATATCATCTATATCATTCCTGGCTCTTTTTCAATTAATTCATTGTTTTCCTCATTATGGGTCGTATTCTCTGTATTTAATACATTTGATAATCTTTGATTGAATGCCAGACTGTGAATTTTTCTTTTTTTATGTGTTGTATATTTTTGTATTATTAAAAATTCTTGTATATTTTCCTTGATACAGTTATGTGAAAACAGTGTGATCTTTTGGCTCTTGCTTTAAACTTTGTGATGTTGCACTAATACAGCATTTAGTTGGGGGCTAATTTTTCCCCACTAACAAGACAAGACTCCTCTTAATACTGTAACTAATGTCCAGGGAGTTATGAGGTTTTCTATTGTGGCTATTGGGAACTGGCACTATTTCCAGCACTGTGAGAGATTTGGGTACTGTTCCCTCTAATCTGTTTGGGTTGTCTTCTTCAAGCTCGGATAGTTTCCTCATATTCAAGTGCTGATCAAATGAACTCAGTACTAAAGAGGGATCCTCTGTAGATCTCTGTGTAGTTCTTGCTTCCTCAGTACACTGCCCTATGATCTGTAGCTTGCTTGGCTTTCCCAAATTCCCAGATCCATCTCTGTAATTCATGGAGATGACTGGGATTTACCGGGGGCCCCTATCACTGTGCCAGCACCTAGAAACTCTTCCCTGGAGAGTAAGTGTTGTAATTGTAGAGCTCATCTCATTTGTTTTCTGTCTCACAGGGCTCTCTGCTCTTCATTTCCCCATTTCCAATGTCTTGAAAGTTGTTTCATGTCCTTTACCTGATTTTTAGTTTCAGGTGGGAGGTTACATCCAATCCCCCGTACTCATTCTTGACTGGAAGCAGAAGTCAACATACACATTTTCAACAAACAATGTAGACAAGCTAATACAGAGTACCTTAAGGAGTTTCAGACTTTAAACTGCACATTTGAATCACCAGCTAGTACACTTTATTCCTTTCTTGACTAAGGGTCATACCATGGTTCTAGGCCTCCCTGGAGAAAAACAGAGAGGTAATATAGACCAACACAAGTTACCTTTATTCCATACAATTCCTTGAAATTGCCATTGTTGCAGACCTCTGAGCATTTTCCTGCTGCTTGGCACGTCCTCCTTTTTGGCCTTGCTAGTACTCTCTAACTTTCCTAAACAGATTGAGCTTGTACTACCACTATACCTAGGTCATTCTTCTATCATTACATTTATCACACTATAATACAACTATATGTGAACATATTTATCTCCCAATCAGACTGTAAGATTCCTGCAGAGAAAGACTATATTTTTACAGCCTTCATGCTATTGGTACTCCATAATTATACACTAAATAAATAAACGAGTAAATGAATGAATATTTGAATGAATTATTTTAACCAATAATTTAGCATTGAAAATGTGGAAATTAATATTAGAATTGTTACATAGTATTTTTATTTATTACATCTTTTAAAATTAGCTGTAATGAAAAGTGTATATAATTTTCATTCCATTTAATTTCTATTTTCTCACCAAATCATTTTATAGTTTAAGGAAATCTGGCCTAATGTAACTCTTCCACTTACTTTTTAGTTCAGGAACTAGACTGATTGACTCTTCTCTGATTACTTCATTTAAGATCTTGCACACAGAGTAGGCAAATTAGATATTACGCTCATAATAGCTTGTGGTTTTGACATACCACAGTTCTCAGAGGTGAAAAAGCAGAATTTTATTTTACAACTGAACATAGCGTTTTGTTGTCTTTGAGTCCTTATTTAGCTCAGTAGCAGAAAATTGATTTTCAATGATCTGGTAGTCAATCCAATTCAAAGGTTTTTCTGCCATATTTAAGTATTATTATCTGTCAGTCAGTTTCACAAATGTCAGCTGGGATTTCTCTGCCATTCTATCCCCCTAAGTTGCTTACAAATCAGACAGGATACATCAGGCATTGCTTGGCCAGCGGTAAGTTTGGGTGAGATGGGGGATGGAAGAGGCAAGCCCACACCCTTGACTCACTGCTTTTAGGTCCAGTGCTACTTGTATGAGGCTTTGAATATCCATATGATCTATACTATTGGCATTGGCAATATGTGATGCTGGCTTTGTTTGGCGGCTTTTGGATACTCTGCTGATTTTCTGTTCAGGTTTCTGACCTGGAAGATCCCATGAAGATTCAGGCACTAGCCACCAAATGAGTCTCTCCCTGGGCTTAATGACATTGTCCCTTTGCTATAACTTGACTCATGCCCCAGCTAACATCCACAACTTGCTCTGAATCAGGGGTGATGGTGGGGATAAGGGAGGCAGAGGGGTTAGGAGGGCTAGTCTTTGTCTTCTTTGACATATCTGAGCCAGTTCACCATACAATGTTGATTCCAGTCTTATCTATAGGAAAGACATTTTTTAAAAGCTTGCAAAATGGAATCCCTCTCCTTTCCTAAGAAGACCTTATGGGATTCTATCCCAGGGAATAACAGGAGTTGGATGGTGAAAGGAAAAGAATAGCCTTCTTACTCCCACACCTCCTTGGATCCTCAGAAACTTTGTTCTCCCATTTGCCTTCCTTTCCAGCCTACATTTCTAACAGAACAGGCTCCATCATAACACAACACTTTTCAAATCTGTTCAAAAGTTTTCTCTTCTCACTGACTGGCAAACCTGCATTGGTATGTATGGACTAGAGAAGATGCTTGTTTGAACTGAGAAACAAAAGAAAGTGGTTGGGGCCCAGTCACTACTCCTAAAGCATATACCAATTCCAAGGCTGGTAGTTTGAACTGAGGTAGTTGCAATGAAGGAAAACAGAACATTTTGTGTGATGACTTCAGTTATCAATCCATCACAAATAAACACTTCACATATTTTGCTTCACAGGTAAACCCACTCTTTAGTCAGAGCCTCACAGTCAGATCCTCACAGACCATCTGCATATGACTCACCTGCCTCAACCTGGAACCTTCCAAGAGGTTAGGGCATTTTGCCTCAGTGTTCCCTAACACTTCCTAAAATAGAGTCATTCAAAATCCTGGAAATCAAAATGATTTGGAGATCATTTCACTGGAATATCCATGGGCCTTCAAAATTGTGAGGCTGACTGTAATGAACATGGCATTTGGGGATGAGAATTCAGACAGGTTCATATCTTTTTTGGCTGCTCTTTTGCTTTAAGGTAGTAGTTGTAGTTCTATCCTGAGTGAATCTACAAATCCATTTCAGGTTATCAAATATTTATATCTTTGGCTCCTCCACTTCTCAGGCATAAAAAGGGGAGCCCTTTTTCCAGAAGCTAAATTAGAAAAACGTCTTTTCTATTTATTTTATTTTTGCTTAGGCTATGGGTTAAATTCTGCTTTGAATTGCTTTTCAGTATTCTTCCATTAGCCGGGGACCTGCACGCAACCGATGTTCAATAAATGTGCATTGACCCAAGCCTAGTCATTCTATTTAAGTTACATTTAAAAATAAAAGTGACAATTCTATTGGCATATGCAAAAGAGGAAATTTCGTTTTCACAGCTCTCCAGACTTATTCTAAGTCAACTATTGTTGATTTAATAATGAAATGAGTGTCCAGTCAAGTTCATTGTATGTGGTAAACATGAACTTTACTAATGACATTAATAGGCTGATTAAGTTTAGAGTTTGACACAGTTTAACATTTTTCATAACCACAGAGTTGAGATCATGGACATATTTTTTTATTTTAACAAATCAATTTTATTGATACATTTTAATAAAGTATACAATTATGGACATATTTTTGATAGTCCATCTTTTATCAATTGGTCTATATCACTGTGAATGATTTAAATTAGGCATGAAAGTGACCTTTATCAGCCTCTAAAGTGATGTCAAATATACAGATTGGGCTTGCATTATATATCAATGAAGATACTAAAAATGGTGTCCTAATAGGAGAGTTGAAACAGCATCATCTCTGAATCTGTTAGAGGCCAGTGAGCACACACAAAAGCCCAGCCTGGATGTGGCTATTGATCTTGGGAGTGAGGCTGTGGGCATGTTTTCCTCTTGGCAGTTCATGTCTGGCTTGTGTGGGTTTCTCATCAAAGCTAGGGAGCACTTTACTGAGGGGATCACCTGGAATAAGCATAAAAGTGTCATTCAGTAGCTTATACTTCTGTCAACCTCCTTAGATTATGAGTTCTTAAAAACCTAGGTTTTGCGACCGGCTGTGTAGCCCAGTTGGTAGGGTGCCGGTTTACCACATAGGAGACCCCGGGTTCGGGTCCCCGGGCCTCCTTGAGCAGGCAGACTGCCTTGAGAAGGCAGGCTGCCGTGGGCAGGGCAGGCCCCCGTGAGCAGGTCAAGCCCCCGCGAGCAGGCAGGCCGCCTTGCGGTGAGCTGACTTGGCGGGTCGCTGCACCCAGGAGGGGAACAACAAGCAAACATGAAAGAACACAAGAATGAACACAGCAAGAACAAGAAGAAAGGGGGGGATATGTAGTAAATAAAAAATAAGTCTTTAAAAATAAATAAATAAATAAAAACCTAGGTTTTGTATGTTTCATCTTTGTGTCTGCACAGTTTCTGACATACAGGCTGTGTTCAATAAACATATTGAATGAATGAGTGAATAAATAATTATATACATAATACCTTAAATCCTAATGAAATGAGATATTTATATATGCAAATGTACATACACGGTTGTATTAAGTATAAATGAAGGTGGGGAGATAACAGCATCAGCAGATCTGAGGTGAGGGAAAGGTTTTCTAGTCAAGATAGTGTGTAATTTAAAATGGATATTCTGTAAACTTTGAAAATATTTGTTTAATTATAATGAAATGAAAGAGGAGATGAAAGTTTGTTTTTGCTCACATTTTGCCTATATGGAGGAAAGTAGGAAAAAGTAGCCCAGAGTTGTATGTTGATTCCAGATTATGCTGGCCATTCAATGGCTGGCTGAATTTGGATCTTGTTTTTAGGTAATGGCAAGCTTTCTAGGTTTTTAAATGTAATTTACTTTTTTAAACAAGGGAAGTGATGTGCTCATATTTGTGCATTAGAGAGATTTACATGGCATGAATCTGTATTCTATTTAGTGGAGAAGGCTGCAGATTAATAAATTAAAGATGCTGTACTGAAATTATAAAAGGCTTTTTAAAATGCCAGGCTGAGGTACTTGTGCTGCATTGCCAGTGAGCGGAGCAAGGGAAATGAGAAAGCACCAAAATGAATAAAGGTTAGTAAAAATGTCTGTGGTTCCTGGGAGTTTTTTTATAATAGTTTTGACCCTTATTAGGAGATAGTGCTTTTTAAATTGCTTTGCATCTTACAGTTATCAAGAAGGAATTTAATGCATTAACAAAAGTAATTCAGGAAAGCTAAAGAGAAAACCAGTCTTTTACAAAGTCTTAGGACAATTTGTCAAAAGACAATGACAATAGCTAATTTTTTCTTTCTATCTGTCTACTAAAAACATAGACGCTTTTGGCCTTAAAGTCTAAGAAACAAAAATCACTGCAAGTTAATAGCATTTCTCTCTGAACAGAACACAATGCATGTAGGGAAATTATGACTCCAGATAGAACAGTTACATCAAAGGTTTTTTTCACTGGAATGTGAATTGACGGCAAAGCTCATCTTAGAGAGATGCTTTTTTCGTTTGTTTGGCTCTGATCAGAAAGAAGTGAAGTTGAGAGCGATGAGTGGTTCTGAATGGGGCTTTCTTTGTAAAATTTCAAAATTAGTTTGGAATAAATAGTAATAATGCTATAAACAGGGAGCCAGAAGACTGAAATCTATGACTGGCTTTCCTCCAAAGGCTTTTAGCCTCGACTTGAAGAGGAGGCGCGCATTAGAACACTGGAACATTTAGAAGACATATTTTAAGCAGATTCCAGGTTATTTGGCATTTCATCTATGACCAAATAGGCTGGGATGGTATCTTTCATAGGATTAGTTTTATATACATAGACTAGCTCATCCAAAATGTGTAGGGGTGGAGCCTGTAGCAGGTTAATAATCTGTACATTTTCAAATAGATGTTCATTAAATATTTCTTTGATGCAGTGTGTTTGTGTGTGAGTGTTTTGTTGTGAGGGTGATAAAAGAGTAGAAAAGGAAGCCTGAAGGTTGAATCCTTGTTTGCTCCATGGATAAAACAGAAGACCTGAGTTAGTGACTTTTCCCCCTTCCTGTTTATTACCAGTATTACTTGAGCCAAGAGGCAGAAAAAATAATTCTTCCAACTACGGTCTTCTCTATGAGAGAAGTCATGGTAAATAGAATTTTATCCATCTTCCACTTTCAGTAAATCAATTTGCACATTTTATGGATTTTCTTTTTGCTGTATGGTCTTGCTCTCTCTTCTACCCCTTAATTCAAGGGAATACAGCCCTTTTTTTCCAACTCAAGATCAACCCTGTATGAAACGGGTTTCAAAGAGAAATTAGGAAGCAGGAATTGAGGCCTGAGATTTGAGAGTCAGATTTGGATCACCCAAAAGAGGGTATAGCTAAAGGTAAGTAGTTGATTGCTATTTATGCTATTTGGGACATATTGTCTGCCATGTCCCTAATGGGGAGGGCTTTACCTTAAACACTTGGGAATACTTGGTTAACTTATAACAACTTATAGTTATTGAAGTTTGCTGATTATTCTTTCTGATAGATCACTTACCCCAGTGAACTGATGTTATAAAATGACTATTTTGGGCTCAGTACAGACTTTTGGTTCAGTTAGACCAACATGTATTTATGTTCAAGCCATTAATACATGTAGCAGGGAATATGTCCTGGACCATCCCTCTCTATTTTGATTGCCAACTTCTCTGCCTTCTCCTTTCCTAAAGATAAAAGACTCAAAAGGTTACTGCCTTGGCTCTCTTAATTCTCAAGTATTTTTCACTTCTTCAGCTTTCCAAGATACCTCTGTGGATGACTCCTGTCTTAGTTTGCCAAAGGCTACCAATGCAAAATACCAGAAATGTGTTGGCTTTTATAATGGGAATTTATTAGGATAAGAGCTTACAGTTCTGAGGCTGTGAAAATGTCCAAACCAGGCATCATCAGTGATGCTGGCTCACCAAGGGCCGGCTGCTGGCAATCTTGAACTCCAGCCACATGGCAAGGCAAAATGGTGGCCTGTTTCTGCCTTCCCCTCCCAGGCTAACTTTCTCGCCAAGCTCAGCTGTGGGTGATCAGGCATATGGCTCGTCTCTCCCCTCTCACTTCAGGGCCTTGTTGCTTCAGCTTCAGCAACTCTGCTGATTCCAGCCTTCAGCCTCTCTGTCAACATCTTGGGGTTTCTCAGTCTTTGTGTGGCTACATGAGATCCTGGACTCCTCTCCTACATGGCTTTTTTTAGTTTGTTTTTCAGTTTAGTTTACATGGAAGAGTAAAATGGTGGACCTCTTTCTCTTTTTGTCTCTGCATGTTTCTCCTGTTTCTAAAGGACTCCAGTAAAGGATTAAGACCCACCCTGAATGAGGTGGGTCACATCTTAAGTTCGGATCCTCACAATGCGTCCACACCCAAAGAAATGGATTAACTTTTTTTTTTTTTTAGGATGTACTGGGGGTTGAACTCAGCACCTTGTACATAGGAAGCAAGTGCTCAATCACTGAGTTACATCCAATGCCAAATGAGTTGATTTTTTCTTTTGTTTGTTTGTTTTATGTTTAGGAGGTACCAGGGATTGAACCTGGGCCCTTGTACCTGGGAAGCAGGTACTCAACAACTTGAGGTACATCTTGTCCCCAGGAATGGATTAACTTCAAGAACATACTTTTCTGGGGTCCACAAATGACTCAAAACAGCACAACTCCCAAATGACACTTTCATTCTTAGCCATGTTCATGAGCTTTAGTCTACTTCATCCTGGGAAATTTAACACTGGATGTGCAGAGGCTCTCTAAAATTTAACATGCCTAATACTAAATCAATGATCTTTCTTCCAAATCTCTTCTTGATTCTTCCATTTCTGTAAATGACAGCACCACCTTCTAGTTACCAAGACTTAAACAATATATTCATTCTTTAATATATTTTTAAGTGAATTTTCTTGTAGAGATATTTGAAAGTGCAGAAAAATGTAAAAGATATAGGGAAAATCTTTTATAATCCCACAATTTTTTTCTCAACTCTTTTTTTCTTTGTAAGGGCAAGAGAGCCCTGTATATATACTTTGTATCCTTATTTAATCCTAAACTTGCTCCCTATATCATTAGAATTTCTTCATAATCATAATTTAATGGCTTCAAAATCTTTTAACATTCTTGAAACACACTGAAATAAATTCTTAAAATATTTTCTAGAAAAGCTTAGCCAATTGACACTCCCATTTGCTATTTATGAGAGTGCTTAATTATAAGAATTTTAAGAGTTTAACCCCCACTGCATTCTAACCACATTTAAATGGTGTATTAGGGGCCGGCTCGATAGCCCAGTGGATAGGGCGCCGGCATACCACATGGGAGGCCCTGGGTTCGATTCCCGGGGACCTCTCCTAGAGGGCAGACTGCGTTGAGAATGGCAAGCCGCCATGGGCGGGCCAGAGCAGCCGTGGGCAGGGCAAGAAGCTGCCACGGACATGGCAAGAGCCACCACGGGCAGGGCAGGTCGCCCGCGGATGGAGCACAGCCAGCCACCCGCGAACTGAAAGCCAGGCCGTGAACGGATGCAGAGACCGCCCACAAGCGGGGAAAGCTGCGCCTGCACTGTGACCACTCTCGGTGCGTCGCCGCAGGGGGGGAAGGGGAGCTATGTAATAAAATAAATAAATCTTTAAATAAATAAATCTTTAAATAAATAAATAAATAAATAAATAAATGGTGTATTATTAGATTTTAACATTTGCTGTTCTCATAGGTGTTAAGTAGAATCTCAATGTTACCTTAATTCACAATCTAATGTTTATTAGCTGTTTTGTCATTGCAGGATGCAGTTGCATTATGGATTAGTCAGAAAAGATCACACAAATATATTACTATAAAGTCCCAGTCTGGCCAAGGATGCAGAACTTACCAGAAAAGAGATGGCTACACAGAGCAGAAGCAGGTGCAACATGTGTCTGTGTACCTTTCTGTTAATCCCCATTACCTATGGGGTTCACTGATGTTTGCAGAGTTTTCCCAGAGGTGAAAAAGAAGCAGAATTATCACTTCACCAATCTCTGTTATACTGTTTTACATCACTGCTCCTAAAGAATCTACATGGACAACTTTTCTACAAAGCTACACAAACAATTATCAAGCTTTCAAGGTTCCCGAGCCAAACTCATCATTAGCAAGATCATTCATGTCCTCTTCCAGGAGCAGTCAGTGCTCAGGTAATCTTGAACAATATTCCTGCCTCCAGCTAGCTGGTGTTCAAGGAAAGAGAGCCTGCCAGGTTTTATAAGTTGTCTGTTCATACCATTTACCCAGATATCTACTGATGTGCTTAAAGTGTCTTATCATTGGGATCTTTTTATAAATGAAGGATATTAAACTTAAATGTTTGTAATTTCTAATAGTATGCTTGATAGTGACATATAATTCAACACTTTTTAGAATAAAATCTTCTCCCTTGTGAGTGCTTGTTGCCTTTATGCATAGAAAGTTCTTCTTGGTTAAGAAATAAGATAGTTAAGAATGTAAAGAAAGTATTTTTAAAGTTTGAATAATGATATTAACTCTAAAAGTAAATTTAAAAATTATTGTGATGAGAAATGTAAGGTTACATATTAAATTTTATATATTTTTAAAAGTGCCTATATACTTGCCCTAGATCTCTATATGAAATATAATTTCATTTTCATTGATAAAATATTTAATAAATACTGTTATTATATATTAAATTCTTATGTCTAAGAGAGTCTATTCTATTCAGAGAACTGTCTGCCTTTTTTTCTTGGTTTTCTTCTTTTTTAAGTTCTTGCTATTCTGATTTAAGTATTATTGCAATGATATGGCAAGTCCTCCTTCCTTCATTTCTTTCCTTGAAAAACGTTTTATTCATTATTCCTTTTATTTGTGATTTATTTCATTTACTATTTATCCATATGGAATTTAGTATGAACAAGAGTTCCACAAGAAACACATTTTATTAATATTGCTTTCCTTACACATTCAAGGCACTGGGATATGTGCTGGATGATGAAGGAAACAAACTAGAATCTCAGTCTTAACACAGACAGTAAAATAATGAACAAGTACATAAACTACAAATAAAAAAATGCTGTGGTGGTTTGGAACTGTATGTTCCCCCAGATAATCATGTTCTTAAAGCTATTTCTGTGGGTGTAAAGGGTGTAAACTTATTCTAAGTAGGGCCTTTTGATCAGGTTACTGCAGTTTAGGTGTGGCCCAGGGTGGGTATTAATCCTCTCACTGGAGTCCCTTATAAAAGAATGAGATTCAGACAGAGAGAAAGCCACAGAAGCAAGAAACTGAAAGCAACAAAACCCAGAAGAGAAGGGAGAGACCAGCAGTCACCACCATGTGCCACCAGCAGCCAGACTTTGGGAAGGAAGCATCACCTGAGGATGCCTTGATTTGGACATTTTTCTAAGCCTCAAAACTGTAAGCTTGTAAGCTAATAAATCCCCATTGTTAAAAACCAACCCATTTTATGGGTATCTGCTTTCGACAGTCTCGCAAACTAAAAGAAGTACCACAAAACAATCAGAATGTTAAGATTAAAGAATAATGGGGATGAGGGTGAGGAGACACCAACAATATTAGATGGTCCCCTTAAGCTGGGACCTGGAGAATGAGTACATGCTGTCCTTATGAAGAGCTGGAGGGAGAACATTCCAGATGTGGGAGTAACAAAGGAACAGGCCTAAGCCATCAAAGAGCCCAGTATATTTAAAGAACAGACAGAAGAGGTAGGAGAGATCAGCTGAGGCTAGACACATGGAATTTCATCAATAATGACAAGGACTTTGGATTTTATATTTTGTATCTTATTTGCTGAATGGGGTATAATTAAGTTTTAAAATAAGAGTGTAGTGATTTACATTTTACCTTTACCGCTTTAAAAGATGATGCAGATTGGTGCTTCAAGTAGAGTGGGAAAAAGGAGTTATTAGGGAATTTCTGGAATATTGGATATGGAATTGAGAAAAGAAGAGAGGTTCAAGGTTTATTTGGTGATAGAAGCAACAAAATGTGGTGCTAAGTTGGAGGTGGGGATGTGAGAGAGAAGAAATGTAAGATGCTTCCAGGGTTTCTTGGATTAGTAAATAAGTGGGTAGATGGCCATTTATAGATATGGGAATTCTAGAGATATAATTAATTTTAGAGGGAAAAATGAGAGTTAAAATTGAGATGCTTGTGAGACATCAAAGTGAAAATGTTCACTGACCACTTGGCTATACAAAAAAGAGCGGTCAAACCTACAAGTATACTTTAGGGACTCATCAGCATATAAAATTGCATTGGAAGCCAGGGGAGTGGATGAGATATTTGAGGTTTAGGGAAAAACTTTACTTATGCTGAATTAATGTGCAAAGAACTGGCATATCTACAACTTTGAATTTACCACCCAGGAACATATTATATATATATTTATATATCCATGTCATTTGTTCTTATGAATAAAACTTTGTGGTGTGTGGTATATAGGTTTGCGAATTTCTTATAGAGTTTATTTGTATGTATTTTAACTAGGTATTTTGCATTGTAAAATGGAATATTTTTCCACTGTATTTAATTGTATATTCAAAGCTATATGCATTTTTATTTTATTGAATATTTCAAATTTTATTGATCTCAAAATTAAGCCTTATAGTAGTATTTCTTCCTACTTTCTTGGGCCTTGGAGGTTAATAGTCAAATGATATCCAAACAAACAAGTTTCTCATCCTTTCCAATAATCATACTAATTGTTTCTCTTGCTTTATTGCACTTGCTTCTTCAACTAGAATAAGTTAAAATAATAATTTAAATAGAAGGTTTGATGCTTAGGCTAATGTTTCAACTCGGCCAGGTAATGGTGCCCAATTGCTTGGTCAAGAAAGCACTGGGCTAATTGTATTACAAGAGCATTTTATAGACTTTAATCACCAGTGAGTTGATTGCATAGATGGCTGGTTACATCTATAGTCAACTGAGGAGATTGCCTTCAACACTCATACAATCAGTTGAAGGCCTTAAAAGGAGAAGTAATTTCAGCATTCAGAGAGAGAATACCCATTTCTACTTCAGACAGCCAGTGTCTCCTGGGGAACTCATCAAGGACCTTCATTGGAGTCCCTGGCTTGCATTCTGTCCTATGGAATTTGGACTTGTGCATCTCCACAGTAACGTGAGACAATTTTATAAAATCTCATGCTATTTACAGATAGCTCCTGTCAGTTCTGTTTCCCTAGAGAACCCTAATACAGAAGACATTCTTGTTTTAGACACAGATTCAATTGAAGATCATCTTCAGTATGAAGTTGAATGTTGTTTTAAGGCATATATTATGTGTGTGTAGGTGTGTGTGTATGTATGTGAGTGTGTGAGAGAAAGAGAAGGAAAGGGGGGAAGGGATATATATGACTTTTTGGAATATTGTCCTACTTGGTTATGGTGGATCTTTTTATATTGGTTGAATTGCTTTGCTAATATTTTGATTTATTTCAGATATTTAAATATATATATGTGAGATATATGTGTTCATCTTTTGGGTGTTACCTTTTTCTGGTCAAGTTTTTATATGAAAGGCAGGTAGCTTCTTACAATTAATTGGGTAGATTCACATCTTGCCATGTGCTCTGAAACGGATAATGATATGGGAATAAACTATTCTTTGACTAATAGGTTTCACTTGTAAAATCTCTTTATCATGAAGCTTTTTTCTTGGGGGGGAGGGGGGTGGGGTGGGCTTTCATCCCTTCATTTTTCAGTGGATTTTATTTTTTTAGAGCAGTTTGTTTGTTTGTTTGCTTTTTGGGATACCGGGGCTGGAGATTGAACCCGGAACCTTGTATGTAGGAAACTGGTGTTCAACTACTGAGCCACATTGGCTCCCCTGATTTGTTTTTCTTATTTGTTTGCTTGTTGTTTGTCTTTTTTTTTTAGGCACCGGGGACCGAACGTGGGGCGTCCCATGTGGTAAACAGGCGCTCAATCGCTTGAGCCACATCTGCTCCCTAGAGCAGTTCTAAGTTTACAGAAAAAGGAACAAAAATTACAGAATTCCAATATAACACTTCTTCCCCACAAACTCTCCTTGCATTAGTGTGGTACATTTGTTACAATTGAAGAACCAATATTGCTGCATTATTATTAAAGTCTATAGTTTTCTGTAGGGTTTGTGGTTTGTGTTGTACAAATCTATGGGATTTGACAAATGCTTAATGGAATGTATCCATCATTACCGTATCATACAGAATAGTTTCAATGCCTTGAGTCCCAACTATTACCCTCTCCCCATGAACCCCTGGTCACCCCAGACCTTTTTATTGTTTCTATTGTTTTGCCTTTTCCAGAATTTAATATAGTTGGAATCAGATATCATGTAACATTTACAGACTGGTTTCTCTCACTTAGCAATGTGCATTTAAGGTTACTGCATGTTTTTTTTTTGTGACTTGACAGTTCATTCTTTATTTTTCAATCAGAGAAGTTGTGGGCTTACAAAATATCATGCATAATGTGCAGAATTCCCATATTGCTGCATAATATTCCATTGTATAAATGTACCACAGTTTATCTAATCACCTATTGAGGGACATTTTGTTTGCTTCTAATTTTGGCATTTGGTGTTGCCAGCGTTATTGCCATTCTAATAGATTGTTTTAATTTGCAATTCCCTAATGACATATGATGTTGAGCATATTTTCATATGCTTATTTACCACCTTTATATCTTCTTTGCTGAAGTGCGTGTTCAGATTTTTGCCCATTTTATAATTTTTTTTTCTTAATGTTGATTTTTAAGAGTTCTTTGTATATATTGGATACAGGTCCTACATAAAGTACCTGTGTCACAACTCATCCCTTCATTTTAAAACATTTTTAAAAATTTGTCTTTCTTGTCCTTTTAAGCAGCATATGTTTTGCTAACCCAATATTGATTGCTTTTGCTTCTCAGTAGGGTAGTTGGTGTAACCTATTGTCATTTGTTGTTTTAAATAGTATTTCCTTATTCTGTGTTTAGGCATTTAATAGAATACTTTGTTTTACATCCTTATGACTACGTTTTCTTTCTCCCTCCCTCACTTCCTCCTTCTTCCCTCCCTTCCTATTTTCCTTTCTTCCGTCTTCTTTTGAAGTACAGTATCTTGTTTGATTTCATCATCTTTGGGAATTTCAAAGGTATATATTCTGTTTCCAATTCTATTAATGATTATCTTTATATAAAATATAGACTTGTGATGCAAGAATGTAAGCTTAGTCAAGGACAAGATTTTCATCTCATTTGTTTACCCATTTTTCCTAAGAACCTAGAAGAGTGCCTGACAGATAGTAGATGTTCAATTAGTATTTGCTAAATGAATGGACCTATGCAGGATGTCATTTGATGCACATTTTCTTCTCTTGTCCTCTCTTAGTCAACTTTATTAATTCAATTTGGAATTATAAATGCAGTTTATTTTTAATGCATATTGTTGTTAGCAGGAATTTTATTTACACATAAATATGTTTTCGAGAAGTTCTGGTTATTTTTATACTCGAGTTTATAAATATCTTTGTAAAAATTACTTACATGCAACTCTATGTGATTTACCAACTTCAGTGGTCAACTTTAGGTTTTTGCTCTATAAATATCTATTGTTTTTCTATGGTTACTTTCTGAATTATGTGGTATATATTGTCAGATAAATTGTTCAGAAATGTTTTCAGGAATTCAGAATGAATGGTATATGTTGAGTCTATAGATATCTGAGGTGTTTCGCTGGCACCTTCACACATGAAGGGCAGGTGTACTTGGTGCAGCACTTTCGAGCATAAAAGTTTTCCTGCCAGAATTACAGCTTTATTTTGTAGAAACTGAGAATGTTCTGAGTGTTGTTATTAATATAGACTATTTTTTCTGTAAAGAATATTGAATTTTCCTTTTAAATGAAGTTTTCCTGTGTTATGATGAGGCTTTTGATTTGTAGACAAATGTCTTTTTACTTGGAAAACTTTTCTCCAACTATGTCTTTGGTTTTGCAACTTTCCATTTGTTCTGCTTTCTTCTTGAAGATCATGTGTGATAGCTACATTGGATCATCTTTCTCTGACCTCAGTATTTAATATTATCTTTTCCATGTTTTATTTTTAAAATTTTTACTCTATATTTTTGTAAGTCTCTTAAATTTGTTCTTCACAGAAGCTATTTGGTTTTCTGAGGTATAAAGTTTGCTTTTATTTATTATTTTGTTTTGGGGTTTCTTTAATTCTATTGTGTTTTCAATTTAAAAAATCTGCCTTCATATAAGTTCTTTTTTTTAAGGGATCTGTGCTACAATTTTATTAAGGTCTCATATTCTTGTATTTGTTTGTTTTTAAACAAAAAACAAAGAAAAAATATTTTCTAAAATATTTTGTTTTGTGAAAAAAATACTTTCAGAGATATGCTCATACATTTAGCTTTGACTGAAATATTCCCTTATTTATAATGCAGTTTATTGTTGATATGTTCCATCTTGTTTTTCTTTCCTTTTTAAAATACATTTATCCATAAATAGAGAGCTATGTCTTCTGTTTGCAAACAGAAGGGTAGGTAGAATTTCATGATTAGCCCCCACTGCTTAGGATTTTTCAGTTGCAATTACCAGAAAACATAACTATAAGTAATTGGAGAAACAAGCTTATTTACTAACTTGAATACTGAATAGTCTAGATGTAAAGCAGATTCTGGGCTTATAAATTAGTGAATTAAAAACATCAATAATGATCAAGATAGTTTCCATCTTTTTCCTCTGCCATCCTCAATATGTTGGTACACTCCTGGTTCTTAGCAGATTGCCACAGAAGCTCCTGACCCCACATCTTGGCACAGCTTCATCTGCAGGCAGAAAAGGACATAACCCTTCGGTGTCTTCTTTCAAGAGCAAGAAGACCTTCCTGAGAAGCTCTGCAGAAGATACTTTCTCATATCATGTTAGAAAGAATTCTGCAACATGCACAATTCCTAATTGAATCACTTGTAGGAATAATAGATTTCCTGAGTGTCTTAGGTGGTGGTTCTCAACCCTCTATGCACATAAAATCAAATGGCTAACTTAAAGAAAAAAGATCAGTTAAATTGGAATATCTGAAGATGAGCTCCTATTTAATTGTGTAGGCAGTGTGGTGAATCATTGGCTTAGATTTATCAAAATTCAAAATCCATAATCTGGGACTAAGGAAAGACCCACTTTCCTCAGAATCTCATGGACCTTGATACCTGAACAAAACTAGGAATTTAGGAGGCTTATGGGCAGTCATTTTTGTCCTCTTCGACTGGCTGCCATTTTATTTGCTGGGAATTGAAGTGCCTGTGTGGCTGTATAAAGGAAGGAGCTGATAGGTGTGCAGATATATATAATCGCTGTGGCTGAGTTGGAAGAGAATTCCTTTGCATTTGGGGGAATAGCTATATTTTGTCCGTGGTACAGCTGGTTTGTGGAGTTGGGGTAAAAAGTTGTAATGAATCAACTTTCTACTTTAGGGCACCTACACTGCTGTGTTTCAGTAGGTTGAGCAGAGGTAATAAAAAAAATGCTTCTCAATCCATTTCCATCAGAGCTGTAAGGAACAGAGTTTCCAGGACTTTGACATATAGTGTAATTTTAAATATGCAATATTGTTTTAAGCTTTTTTATTCTTTCCATCTTTATTCAGCTATTTCCCAATATTATTCTCTGACTAAATGCCTTGAGACAGAGAAATGTGTCTGTGTTCACCACTGTATGCCCATTGTGAGGTATACATACAGAATAGAATTAAGGCTCAAGAAATATTTGGTGAATAAATGTACAGTCTTCTCTGCTTTGCTGAGATTACACAGTGGTTTCTCAACCCTGTGTCTTTGCTCCTGCCATTTCTTTGTCACGTGTTATACTCTCCTGCCCCACCTCACTATCTAAATTCTAATATTCTTTAAGAATCTGCTCAAAATGCATAACCTCTGGGAGGACTTCTTTGATTTTTCCAAAATGCCTTCTCATCACATTCAACTGGAAAAACCATCTACCCTGTTTTAGGCTCTCTTTTTAGTTCTGTCCCAGTAGTATAGCTGAAAGTGGCTAGAGAAAGACATTTAAAATTCGTGACTGTTCAACTTAACTGGGCCATTTAACCCAATGACAATTTCTTAGTCTATTTACTCTTCCACGAGTCAGAAACAAACAGAAGGGAACTTTCCCATATCCCCACCCATATCTATACACATACCACCTTCCCTTCTGTAATTCTGGATGAATTGTCTGTATTCCTACAGGAGGCCAACCCATCACTTTAA